>CAUYPK010151636.1:0-52238 GCA_963574355.1 Loris lydekkerianus
ATCCTGAATTCAATTTCTGACATCTCAGCTATTTGTTTGTGCATGGGGTCTTGTGCTGTTTCTGCCCCATTGATCCTTGGGGGAGTTGATCTACTCTGATTATTCATATTGCCAGAGTTTTTCTGTTGATTTCGCCTCATGTTTGTTTTTCATCATTGCCTCTGGCCATCCTCAGAGTTGGGGAGGTGTCTCTCCAAGATTAGACCCCAGCAGGTTCACTCTATTGTTGCTGGATCTTTGTAGGGAGTGACCCATTGTAGTTCCTATGGGGCTGCTCTAGCTAGGGCATTCTGGTTGTGGAAGCAGCTTCGGTGTGTTACACACCTGGATCAGCAACAGGGCTGGAGTTGGTGCGCATGATTCTCGGAGTGCCTGGAGCCCAGTGACTTTGGCACAGAGATCCCAAGGCTCCAGCAGTCTCTGGCCAGGAGAAGGGCTCTGCACAGAGGCCCCACTCCTGCTCGAGCTCTTCCCAAGGTAGCTCAACTGAGTGCCAAGTCCAAGAACACCAAAACAGTTCACAGGTCAGGCCTTTCCAGTTTGCAGTCTCAGTGCTGCTTGTACTCATGGTTGCCAACGTGATTAGGTCAATCGAACACACTTAACCACTTCCCAGTTTTCCACTGTTTCTGTCCTCCTCGTGGGGTCCAGAAGTCCCTTGCTGGCTCCCTGTATCCTCAAAAGGATGGTCATAGGCAGATCCCACTGGCCAGAGATGCCTGTAGTCTTGTCTGCCCAGACTCGCCCAGTTGCAGGGAAGCTGTTACTTGGCTGCCATCTTTAATCCCCCCGGTATTTCATTTTCATTGAAACTATAGTGAAGAGAGTTGTTTCCTTAATTAGCTTCTCATCTTGACTTTTATTGGTATATACAAAGGCTACTGACTTGTGGACATTGATTTTATATCCTGAGACATTACTGTATTTTTTTGATGACTTCTGGGAGTCCTGTGATTGAGTTTTTGGGATTCTCTAAGTATAAGATCATGTCATCAGGAAAGAGGGAGAGTTTGACCTTCTCTGCTCCCATTTGGATTCACTTTATTTCCTTGTCTTGCCTAATTGTATTGGCTAGAACTTCCACCACTATGTTGAATAGTAATGGTGACAGAAGACAACCTTGTATGGTTCCAGTTCTAAGAGGAAAAGCTTTCAGTTTTACTCCATTCAGTAAAATATTAGCTGTGGGTTTGTCATAGATAGTTTCAGTCAGTTTCAGAAATGTGCCTCTTATGCCTATACTCTTCAGTGTTCTAATTAGAAAAGGATGCCTAATTTTATCTAATGCTTTTTCTGCATCTATTGAGAGGATCATATGGTCTTTATTTTTGCTTCTGTTAATATGATGGATAATGTTTATGGACTTGCGTATGTTAAAACAGCCTTGCATCCCTGGGATGAAACCTACTTGATCATGATGTATGTATGTCGAAATCTTAAATGTAGCAAACACGACTTGCTGTTTTTGGTGTTACTTGTCTAGAATGGTGTTATGCCCTTCACTCTGACACATCTCAGTCAGCAAGCAGCCTTAGAAACAAGGGTTACTTTGGACCATGATGAAATTAGTATGCTGTAATCCACAACTTTCTTCCTCCTCTGGATTCTTTAGGTTGCAGAGCAAGTACAGTACAAATCCTTGCTTTTACATAGGACATTTATCAAGCACATTCTTGGTCACAGCCTTCTTAGATCTTAATACGGTATATGAAAACTTAGGCCTAGAAAATGGTATTGATTATTGGGAAGCAAGTAATGAGGTTTTGTATATTCAAATTATATTTTGTCAAATGTGAATCTTTGTCTAAACGTCAGTGTTATTGCAGCGTTTTGTTGAATCTCTGTGTCTGTGTGTGCTACCACAGAGCTCCAGTGTGTGGAGTCAGACACCCCTGCTGGCCTCTGCTCAGCTCTGGCTCCCTCACCGTGCATCCTCCATGCAGTGGCTGGGGGTCTTGTTAAAATCCCAGATGTCTTCCTTTCACACTTAGCATAAAGTGGGAACTCTTTACCCTGGTATCAAAGTCGGCACAGCTGGCTGCCACCTTCTGCCCTGTGCCCTTAGCACACAGTTCCCTTCCCAGTTTTCCCCATGCAGGCCTGCCTGTCCTCAGGCCTTCACCCTTTCTAGTCTCTCTCTGGAAAAGTTCTCTTGCACTTCATCTGACAGGATCCTCTTCATGCTGGTGTACCTCAGATGCTTCAGCATTGGAGAGACCTTGTCTGGGCCCCTCCTGACGCCCATCGTTAGCTGACCCCTCCACGCCTGTTTGTGTTTGCTGTCTGTATCCCCCACAGAGCTCATGCTGTGTATCAGATGGGAGTTGGGAGAGGCTGACATGCAGAGCTCAGCCAGCGGGACTTCCAAACATCTTTTATAGATAATATGAATTGCTGAATTTGCTTTTTATTTGAAAATTTTCATTTTATAAGACTTGGGTTACAATACAGAATTCCATTGCAGTTGGAAAGAGTGAGCAGAGAGTTTATTGTGCATGTTTGAAGGCCAGGAGCACAGCACACAGCTAGTTGGTGCAAAATGGTTTTTGGGGGAATTGAACTGTGGGTAAAAAGTCTGTGCTAAGCCTGTTTCTCCCCACAATTATTCTGTGCTAATCCTGTTTCTCCCTTCATTTTTTTATTTAATTATTTATTTATTTCTCCCTTCAATTATTCATTTATTGATTCTTTTTAAAGAAGGCTTTAAATAAATGAAGTCGTATATTCCCTTCCAGCCAAATAATGCAATAAAGTGACATCACTGCTTCTCCACTATTGTCTAGTAACAGTGAACCTCCTTTGGTGTTTGTAGTTAGTTGAGCAGTCTGGTATTATTTCTGTTGTCATTAGCTCTTTACCCTTAGGTAGAACCTGGACTTTGTGTTTTCTCCTGTCCAATTTTTATTAAGGTTCACATAATTCATACAAATTAAGCCTTCACTCAGATACTCTTGACTGCATAGCAGAAAACTTATGTGGGAATATTAAAACAGGGTTTTAATGCAGAAACTTTTTTCTTTTTGAGATAGTCTTACTCTGTCACCGCGGGTAGAGTGCAGTGGTGGCATCATAGCTCACAGCAACCTCAAACTCTTGAGCCCAAGTAATCCTGCCTCAGCCTCCCAAGTAGCTGGGACTACAGGTGCCCACCACAAGTCCTATCTAATTTTTTCTATTTTTGGTAGAGATGGGGGTCTCTCTCTTGTTCAGGCTGGTCTCAAACTCCTGATCTCAAGTAATCAGAGTGTTGGGATTACAGGCATGAGCCACTGCACCTGGCCTAGAAATTATTTTAAACTGCTAATTTCTTCTGTAATTTGGTGATTTTTTTCAGATACCTGGTTTTAATTAAAGTTCTGATTTCCTTAGCACTTTTATAAAAACATCTTTAACAAATAATATAAAAACTTTCATATTACTCAGCACCTTTTTATTCATAATTTTTAATTCATAATTATTTCATATCTTATTCTATTAAAAAATGAGATGATATATTCTTTGCTAATTGTGGAGGCGTTGTGGGATGGTTTGGCTGCTCAGTGCTGCCTGTCATCTTGTCCCCATCTGGCTCTGCGCACTAGCTGCTTCTGCTGGCACCCTGCTCATAGGAGGGAGCTCGTGGGCAAACCTCAGTTCTGTGTCAGAAATAAAAATGGAGACCCAGGGTGGCACCTGTGGCTCAAAGAGTAGGGCACTGGCCCCATATACTGGGGGTGGTGGGTTCGAACCCAGCCGCAGCCAAAACTGCGCCCCCCCCCCCCAAAAAAAAAGGGAGACCCATTACCTTCCTAACATGAGTGGAAGACAGAGCATCAGGTTCTATTTTGAGACTTATTAATGGAGACACCATCCATCCACAATAGCTTTCTGTACCACTGACAATTTGGAACAAGGGTGGGCCCTACTATCTTGGTTCAGGAAGCCCCCCAGTAATGACATTCTAGAAAAGTAAACCTCTGCTGTATGTAGCCTTGGACATAAACTGGCAGAACAAGCTGAGTAGGAAGCAAATCCTAGCCCTTACTGATAATTGTCACTTGGATCTGATCACCACTGGGCTTAAGCAGGGATTTGTAATTCTGTTTTTTTCTTAGAAGATTCCACAGTCTGACTAAAAATATGGGAGATAATATAAACCAGTACTTGCCTATAAAACCAGCCTGTCTTTTAAGCCCAAGAGTTAGAAATAAATCACCCTTCTCTTTCTCTATACAATAACTATATGGGAGTAGAGAGTGGGGAGGTATTTTGGAGTTTAAAAGTAATGCACATGAAGCCATATCATGATTCTTGCTCGCGACTGTAATGAAAGTTGGGTGTTTTCTTCAGTAGAACACATTATCTATTCCTTAGATAGGCTGTGGTGACCTCCCCATGTGGAGCCTTGCTGGAAACTGTGTTCAGTATCTTCAGGACAAACTTAGCTGTGCTTCGTGCCAGTGAGGGGCAATGGCAGCCCTGGGGCCCTGATGGGTGGCAGTTGGGAGGAGGACTGGCTGCTGCCACAGACACACCTTGTTTTGGACACAGCTGGAAATGATCTTTCATATATAGCTTTCTACATGTTTTAGGGAAGTTTTAGTTTCATATTTCAGGAGAATATTCTTTATTTGAGCCTTTGGGCTTTGCTGGAGAGCACAGAACCCTAAGACTGTCTTGGAACCATCTTAGTCTTTCTTCCCAGTCTTAGTCTCTCTCTCCCCACTTATTTTCACTGCTCTGAAAATTAACACCTGCTGATGAAATCAGCTCCTATGCTGCTTTCACTACAGGCTGGTGTCTAAAAAATCAATCCTGGCAACTAACATGAAGTGAAATTTGGAAGACATCTCAACTCTCATGGACTTGTGCAAGTTGAGGCTGTCACAGAGGGTTAGGAGCCACAGCTGGTGAGCAGATGGGATGCCTGTGATTTCACAATGTTAGGTAGCTATAAACCTAAATCTACACAAAACTTCCTTGCTTTTTCTCTAGTTTATTTCCCGCTATTTTGCTTGAAGATAACCCTGGTCAAATGTGATTGTTGAAGACGATGAGCCTTAGATGACATCATTTATATTTCTAATCAATGCAACTTCATACTGAGAATTTCATTTTAGTAAGCAATTGTTTAATGGACTTACTAAAAGCACAATAAATAGGAAAGAGAATAAGATGTTTACATTTCCTTCAAAATGTAGAAGTGCATTTTAAATTTGAACACTGAACATAGTTTATAGTAAATTCAAACTAGACAGTTCAGCTCCTTGCTGCTGTAAGAAATGTGTGAGTCAATTAGTTTCTTTGGCTTTTCCCTGGTCCATTCTGTTAGGAACTCCTGTGGCACACAAACAAGTCACCTAGACCCGAAATCGTCACAGGCCTTCCTCCCCTGTGTACCACACTGTCTTGTCTGTTCCGGTTTACAGTAACAGGAGGGCCTTCGTATGGGGACAGAACACCGTCCCCCTTCTCAGAAGCCTAGTCACATTTTCTGATAGATTAATATTTTCTCCATGAAGGATAGGGTTTGACTTCTGTTCAGTGGCTAAGAAGGTTAACTAGGGAATTTCATTCTGTTAATATGAGGACATCAGCCTACTTTACTTAAGAACAGAATTAGGGTCCACTGTACAGACAGAAGACTTTACAGAGAAATGGCTGCTCACTTCTTGCACTAATGCTGAATGTCTGAAAAAACAGCAAAACAGCTGGGGCCGTAAATAAGTCATGCAGTCCAGATACACTCTGTACCAGCAGACTGGAAGAAAACCAGACAGAGACACTTCAGGCGGTATGCAACACCCACTGTGGGTCATGGTCTGACACACTGTCTGTCCTTTTGGAACC
Organism: Loris lydekkerianus; assembly: GCA_963574355.1. Classification (NCBI taxonomy): domain Eukaryota; kingdom Metazoa; phylum Chordata; class Mammalia; order Primates; family Lorisidae; genus Loris; species Loris lydekkerianus. The sequence continues at coordinate 5,830 of CAUYPK010151636.1, forward strand.
AGGGCTGCTGCTGCTTCTCCAAAGCCACAGTCAGCTGCAGAAATATTATAACATGTGTTTTGGAAGCAATGACGGCATGATACTCAGTGTTCCAACCTCAGCACCCTGAGTGCAATGTCTCTGGGGGGGTGGGGGGGTGGGGAGGAGAGAGACTTGTGTTACTGCTGCATTGTCTGAGGAGGTCTGGGGAGTCATCTCAGGAAATAGCCTTTTTAAGTGAATTTCAGCTTCTGAAGTGAATTTCAGTGGTTTCACTTTGGACTTCTAATGTGACTTTCTGTGAGTGGATGGGGCCTCTTACCGAAGCAGTAGGATAAACATGCTTTACCTTCTAGTATTATTATTTTGTACTGAACTCAGTAGTCTAGCAGTTCCATCAAGTGGATAAATTTGTTTATCTTAAATAAAGTTGTTCACCCACCTTAGTCTGGTGGCCCTTGGACGCAGGAGATGGCAGAAGGAGAAGAGATTTTTTTAGGGCCCCCCAAAAGAAATAGACTTGGACTGAAAGTTAGAAGACCCAGGGTTGGTACTGGGCTCTTTCAGATTTGCCTGTGTGATCTTACCAGATTCATAAAATCTCTAAGCTTTTGACTCTGTTAGTAAATAGGTATAATAATATCTAATATGTATTCTTAAATGTACAATACATGCATTAGTTTGCTACAGCTGACCTAATAAAGTACCATGGACTAGGTAACAACAGAAATTTATATCCTCACAGTTCTGGGTGCTGGGAGTCTGACCCAGAAGTGTTGGCAGGGTGGCCCCTTTGGAGTGTCCCCAGGGAGACTTGTTGTGGGCCTCTCTCTCTGGTGTGCTGATGTCCCCTCTACAATGTCAACGCTGTGTCCAGATTTCCTCCTCTTATAAGGACCCTGGTCATGTTGGATTAGGGCCCAACCTGATGACCTCATTCTAAATTAATTGCATCTTGAAAGTCCCTACTTTGAAATTCTGAGGTACTGGAGGTTAAGACTTCAACATATGAATGTTGTGGTGGGATACAAGTCAGCCTACAACCATATATTACAGAGGCTTTCTAAATATAAATGATATGTTGTGGTTCATAATTCCTTGAATTGCTCTGAGTATTCAAAATATTTTAATAAAATTTAAAAATTTATCACACTTTTCTTCTTTAAAATCTAAAACTTAAGATTCCCTTGTGTTTTCATTCCTTATCATGATTTTGTAAGTAAAATATCTTTTACTCTGTCAGAGTAAGATAGACCTGCTGTCTACACACCAACCATTCTGGTTCTTTTGTTCAATAATTAGCTGTGGAGAGTTGTTTGGGAGTTTATTACGGGTCTAGCAGAATGATCGAATTTTGAATTGCTTACTGCCAGCAAGATTAAAGAAATGTAAATTCATCTTCTGCTCAAAGGTAAATAGGTACTTTAGTATCTCAGAAGTTAAAGCTTGAGTAAATGGCCATGTTATTATTAAAAGTGTCTAACTGCTGGACTGCATGGTAAAGGTGATGAGCAGGAAAGACAAGTCTTGTTTTGGGTCCCAAAGTGAAGCCAAGTAGGGAGGGCATCATGGGTCTGGCATAGGGAACAGTGCAAAGAATGAGAGCCCTGAATGGATCTCAACTGGAGGACTCTCAGTTATGGGAAGAAGGACGCCACACTGGTTGGTTACGGACACCAAGACCGAGCGCAGTAGGAAGCTGCATTAAGATCACAAAAAGGGGCCAGTGCCTGTGGCATACTGCAGGTGGTGGGTTCAAACCAGGCCCAGGCCAAAACTGTAAAAAAAAAAAAATCAGAAAAAGGAGACATAGTTTTGTAGGTCAAGCTTTTTTGTTTAGTTGAGTAATTAATTGTTAAATAGGCATAATAAAATCATCTCATGGTTCTTGAGATGCCTAATTTGAGCACCCCAAAATGCTAGGAAACAACTAACTTAGGTAAATAAAACCAAGATGTTTTAGCCTTTAAAAGCTACATTGTGTGTTCCAATTTAATTTTCTGAAATAAGAGTAGTATGTAGCACATCAAAAAATTACTTCTAATAGATTAAACACTCCATTCTTCTCCAAGGCACTTTGCAGAGTAAGATTTAAGAATTCTCCATTTCATTAGTAATGTCCCAAGTTGCATTTTTATCATGACAGTAAACATGATGGCTGCTGAGTTTTCTGTCAGGCAGACTGTTAGCTTTGGCTGAAGCAAAGAGTTCTAATCCTCACCAAATTTAGGAGTCTTACTGAATTTATTTAGAATGTGTATATTGGTTGCCATGTAAAAATGCAGGTCTATTGATTCTCCATATGATTTTATTATAATATGCTATCCATATTTTATCATAATATGATTTACCAAGGTAGCTCCCCTTATAGCTGGCTGTACCATGATGTCTATTATGTGTTCATCCCTAAATATGAAGAAATAAGGATACATTGGGTGCATTTATGAGTAGTGTTTCTCTGACCCTTTTTTCAGTCTTCATCCAGCAAAGCTGGATACAGGGGAGTCAGCATAGGTGTGGGGACTGTGCTTGCCTAGCTCAACCCTCTGGAGGGGTGAAGGATACTCTGTGAAGAGGAAATTAACATTCAGCATAATATATACTGAAATGTGGAAGGCAGGGGAGGGGTTAGGGGAGACCCTGCAGAGAGAGAGCACTGTTGTAGCCGTAGGCAGCGCTCCATGGGAGAACTGGTCTGTGTGAAGACAGGAGGATGGGAGCAGAGTAGACACACGCGTGCTTGTCCTTGGTTAGCATCACAGTTCATCTACCACAAATTAGTTTTTTACATTTTAGCCTTGCTGGGTGCTTTGCTTTGTAATAGAAGTTTTATCATTATAATCTCCTAAATTACTTTAAAGTTAATTACTGAGATGAGAAATTATCAACTTCTTAGAGCTGGTTGTTGCCCACTTCACTTGTCAATCGTTAACTTTGTCTTATCTCTCCCTTTTTTGGCCATCTCTTCTCTATTTTTCTTTTGTGCGGTCTTATCTATTATATTTCTTCCTTGTGCATTTTTATTTCTTTGTCAGTGACCTAAGTGGCTTCTTTTGTTTAGGGGCACGCCTTGAGTCTTAGGACTCACTGTTGTCCAGGACATGTATCGGTCAGTTGGTAGCAGACGGGGCTGATGAGTACGGCTTATTCGCTGTGGACTTTCAAGTGCGGCTAGTAAGAAGTGCCATTTGCATCACTGACTGGGGGGAAGGAATGTAATGTTTTGCTTCTTAGACCTTTTTGCTGAATTTTTTAATAGAACACTAGTTTCATTTTGAGAGAGTTGAAAATATGTAAATGACATTATTAAGGCCTTATAACTACCATGTTCTGAACAACAAGGGCAGCATAGCGGAGCTCCATCTGTGTGGTTCAAGAGAATCCTTTATTTTATACAGAAAACTGAATAACTTAAGTGCCAAATAATATGTTATAGAAGACTTAGAATAAGAAAATAAGACCAGTGCCTGTACTTTGTATAGAGTAGGTGGCTTTAAAACAATTCAAGACTTTGTTCACACTGGCCTTGGGTTTGTGGATGTCTGCTCTGTCATATATATTTTGGAGAATAAAATTGAAAAACTTTAAGAGGGCTTCCGGTACTCAGACTGGTCCCAATTCTAAAGAACTATCTCTCTCAGGTAGCATCTTCCATATAAACACTGCCTGCTGGTCCAATCTTAATGCTTCATTTTAGTTCATTTCTCAGTTCATCGCTTTTAGATGACAGCCCACTTTTTTTTTTTTTTTTTTTTTCTGGATTAAGGCAGATGGTCCTGTGTGTTTTTATTTATTTATTTATTTATTTATTTTTGTTCTTTAAGTGGAAAATGTTGATTAAGAAGAGCAAAAAATGAAATACAACCAGAAATTATGTAATCCAAGAAGAGCCAAATCTGTTTTTTTTTTTTTTTTTAACTTAAAGTTTTGCTATAGTTCATATTTGAGTTTCTAGAGTTCAAGTTTGACATATCTTAATATGTTATTTAAGATGGCTTTTGGGTTGTTGATTTATTTTGTTTCAACTTTACTTTCTAAAGAGTACAGAAGCCAGAAATACTTATAGTTTTCTTTTTCCAGTGACATTCAAATAAGAAAATCCTTAGAAAAGAGTAGCTTTTGACAAATCCAAAATGTTTGAATAAATTCTACTTTATGCCACTAAAATCTCTCACCTGCAGTCTAGTGGCATTTGGCATTTTGTTACTGTTTGGACATGTAATCTTAAACCAGAATACTTAACAGATTTTCCAAAACAGAAGTCAGCAAGGGGCTGAGAAAACAGTTTGAAGGGCCTCTTTTCAGGACAAATTTATCATCTGTATGAATAATGATAATAGTGGAGTGTTTACAGATTTTAACACATTGACTAAAAAAAGAATTTGAGTTCATGGGTTCTAAAAAGTGGGAGGAAGAACTAACACAGAAGGAATGATAGAATTAGAAAATCATCTTGCAATGACTGATGTACTAGTATGTTCCAGCAAAGATCATCAGTGTGGTTTTACTATAACCGTCAGGTGAGAGAGAGAAGGTGCTGAGACAAGGGGAGAAGGTGTGATACAGCATCTTAACCCTGTGGTCAAACTGAGCATCACCAAACAGCTAACACCTCCTTGTGCTTGCACAGGTTCTAGAATGGAAAGCACACCTATAAGATTTGTAACCTGTACTTAATCAGGAGGAAATAGTCACACAATCCCAACAGTGATATACTCTGTGAGAAAACTGGTCTGGACTCTTCAAAAATGTCAACATTATGAAGACAAAAAGAATAAGGGATTTCTGTTCTAGATTTAATGAAACTAATGAAACCTGACAACTAGGGCAGCACTTCATCCTGGATCAGGTCCTAAGGGACCATCAAAGACTTTATCAACAGTTGGAGAGGTGGAACTATAGATTGTAGATTAAATTTTATTATTCCATTAATGTTAAACCTCCTGGTTGTGATAGTGATTTTGTGGTTATACAGAAGAACTTTTTATTCTTGGGAAACACATCCTGAAACTTTGAAGGTGAAGTTTCACGAGATCAACTTTGTTTTAAATGGTTATTAAAAAAAATTGTACGTAAATAGAAAGTGTGAGCATGAAAATATAGCAAAATGTTACAGCCGGTCAATCTGGGTGAAGGGTTGTTTTTTGTAGCTTAGGCTGCTATAACAATACTATAAACTGACTGGGCAGCTTAAATAATAAACATTTATTTCTTACCGCCCTGGAGGCTGGGAGTCCAAGATCAGGGTGCTGGCCAGGATGGTGCTTGGTAAGGGCTGTCTTCTGGCTGGCTGGATGGCACCTTCTTGCTGTGGCTAAGAGAAGAAAGCAAGTTCTCTTAGGACCCTTAAAAGGATTCTAATCTCATTCATGAGGGCTTCCTCCCCCAAAAGACCCACCTCCCTGTGCCAATACGTTAAGGAGCAGGGTTTCAACATACACATTTTGGGGAAGACACAAGATTCAGTCGATGACAGCATTTATACCAAGTAGTTCTACTCCAGCTTTTCTATACATTAAAAATGTTTTGGAATAACTATTTTTACAAATCAGGCAATTTCACATAAAATTTTGCCTTTCCAGATTCTTTAGGAAAATGGGAATATCTGATCTGTCGATCTTGACCCATGATGCTTAGTTGGTGGGATGCACAGCAGCTACCCCCTTTAGATCAGTGAAAGTCTTTTTAGTTTTCTAAGATCTTTGCCTTTCCCTTTTTCCTCATCTGTATTTCCTGTCTGGGATCTGCAGGCATTTGGGTATGTACCCACATGTGTAACCTTTGCTGGTTTCCTAGGTGGGGTAGGTTGTATCATAATAACTTTTTCAGATGCTAGAACTCTGGTGAGTTTTTGGAGCTCTTGCACATGCAGTTAGCTCTGGATTCCTGAATCAGCTGGTGAGCCTTGCTGGGTGCTTTGACTATGGACTAAGTATTTAGTCTTATGCTCAAAATCATTTAGTCATATGAGACATAATTAAAGAAAGGCGGATGTAAAAAACTGTTCAAAACTTGCTCATAGTGGTATAAATATTAAAATTCTCTTTCAGATGTAATGTTTTTACAAAACTGTGCTTTGTGAATTCTGCTTATCAGTTGACATAGTCTAGCAAAAATAGTGAATAAGCTACTTGAGAAATGTTTGACGTGGCACGCCAGGCCTTAATGAAAAAACATGTTGTGGAAACGTTTATAGGTTGCTGATGCAGAAAGTAGTGCTTAAACTTTAATTACCTTTGTAAGTCATCCTATCCTGTATTTAAGCAACTGCCTTCCTGTTACACACCCAGGGAGGGCACCCGTTCTTGCTGGATAATCACGGAGCTGAGCCTTCCCCCAAAATAAGAGCGCCCGCCGTATCTGGCACAGGTTAGGGCTCAGAGAGCCAGCGAGCAGTTCTAACATGCAGAAGGAAAGGACTGGAGCTGAGTTGAGTTTGCCAAGCAGGCATATTTACCTAATACTTTATCTGTTTTGTGGGGTTTGCATCTCTGTATAATTTGATGTTCTTATAAATACTTGCAGCTTTCCCATGCACATAGATGATTTTTGTGTTGTAAAATAAACATAAGGATTTTTCTTAGGGAATCTGATGGAAATGAGCATAGAATCTCCTACTATTTTAGGTAGAAGCCACATAAAGAGAGAAGGTGATTGAAAGGGTATCTGGGATCCCTTCCTCCTCTTCTCACTAGGAACCTGGAGCTTCCTATAGGCCCCTTCCCATTTGCCTATAGGTGCATCAGTGTGAATGTTCTATGTAGGACTTTGCTCAGATCTTGAAGGGGGGAATCATTCTACCGAATTCCAGAAATAGCAGCAAAAACTCAGAGAAAGCCTCCTGCCCCACCCTCCTGTTCACCCCAGCAGAAAGAGTTCATCTTTCCTTTTCATCTTTTTTCTTAAGGTTCCAGAACCTGTTTGGAACTCAGGCCCCTCTTGAAAGTCTTTTCCTGGACTTTGCACAGTACATGTGCACCTGCCTGCTGCTTCCTTTTCAGTGTGGAGAGGCCGGTATGCTTTTGGCTGCCTTTCAGGATTTCAAATAGAGTAACCACTTAACAGTTAAATGGCCAGTGAGATATTTATCTTTATATTTTTACTATTAGGATGAGTAATATCTCAAGGTACTTCTTATGCAAATTTGTTCTTAGGTTTGTGAGTTCAGTCATCTTTAATATTGTATTTAAACCCATTAACTGTGGATCATAATCACTGTGGGGAGGTTTCAGGTAAATGATCCCACTTTTATATGTGAGTATTCTTTTTTTCTCAGTGTAAGTAATACTTTAAAAATGAAGACATGCTATATATATATATATATATATATATATATATTTTTTTTTTTTTTTTGAGTAGAAAAGCAAGTCAACAGCATTCTTAAATTGTTTCCCTTTACCCTCATTCACTCTCTTCTGCATTTGTAGCCACTGACTGGGTGTCTGGCTGATTCTTATTATTGACTCATTTTTCTTTTCCACCTAAAAGTATTTATTTCTATTTAGTTCTTATGTTGGTTATTTACTGTTGACTTTAAGCTTCTTATCCCCAAAATGGGCACAATCAGAAGTGGCATACTTTCACATGCCTAGTTCATTATGGGTGATCTGTTGAGGAGAGTAGCTCTGGCAGCTCCTTGGTGAGTCTGAGAAGGCACATGATGTTATGACGGGCGTATCTGCAAACGGGCCCTGTGGGTGAGCACTCGACAGAAGCTCAGAGAGATGACACCATGTCATCCCCTTGGAATGATGGGCTGCTACAACCATAAATACCTTCTATAACTAAGTGTGGAGCTGTGTTTCTTTTCTAAGAAGGAAAAAATGTGAAACAAACCAAAGAAGTAAATTGTGTTTATAAAGAGGGACATTTTAATTAGTTTAGGCCTTGCAGTTATTCAAACAGTCTGAACTTAACATTTCTTTTTGGAACAAACATGAAAACCATCATTTATGGAAAGTTTAAATGTCACCTGGTACATCTTCTGTGTGTGAGTTTTCATTGCTTCTTGGTCTTTTGTCTAAGATCAAGTATATATATGTGTGGGTTTTTTTTTTGTTTTGTTTTTTTTTTTTCATTTTAAAGAAACTGTACTTGCTTTGCTTGTGTATTTTTATTTTAACCTTTCCTTTGCTAAAAATGTTTTTTCTTTTCTTTTCTTTTCTTTTTTTTTTGGAGACAGAGTCTTACTTTGGTGCCCTTGATAGAGTTCTGTGGCATCACAGCTCACAGCAACCTCAAACTCTTGGACTAAGTGATTTTCTTGCCTCAGCCTCCCAAGTAGCTGGTACTACAGGCACCCACTGCAACACTGGCTATTTTTTTAGAGATGAGGTCTCGCTCTGGCTCAGCTTGGTCTTTGAACTCATGAGCTCAGGCAATCCACCTGCCTCAGCCTCCCACAGTGCTAGGATTACAGGCATGAGCCATTGCGCCCAACAAAATGCTTTATTTTCTTGGTAGGAGTTTTGCTTTTAGGGAGAAAGAAAGACTTGCGCCTTTGACCTGAACCCCTGCCTTTCTTTGTGGGGGTGGAGTCCAAATAGGCTGATTCTCACCTAATTTAACACCATTTCTCACCTGATTTGGGGGCATGTTTGAGTGAGAGACTCTCATCTTAACCCCTCTTCAAAAAATTTTCTTCCCTCAAACATGCCTGTAACTGTAAAATAAAATCCACTTCTCTAAGAGAAACCCTGTCCAAGAATCCCCTGTGGTACCTCTTTTTTTTTTTTTTTTTTTATGATGAGCTGGGCTCAGTCTCTGCCATGGGGAAAATCCTTGCAGATACTAAGAAGACAGTGAGTAAAAGCTGTGGGTTATTATGTTCACCCATTCCAGCTGGGGCCACCAGCAAGGTCAAAACAGGTGGAAAACCCATTCTGACTCATTTGCCTACGTTATGACAGCGTCACTGTGAGGGAAAAGGAATATGAGGTTTACTCACATGGTTTGCCTCTGACCTCATTCACTTGCTAAAAACCAGAAGAAGCAGGCAGCCCTGGGAAGGATGAAAGAGAAACATGTCCTGTGGTCTTGCTCCAGAGCCTTGCAATTCTGCCTTTTCCAGAACAACCTTTTGTTCATTTGATACATAAAAGTATGAAGTTCTAAAGAGGGCATAGGAAGACAAGTGACATGGTTTCCAACCTGATTCAAAGACGATGTCCTTTGAAGGCAGTGATCAGCTTCCTTCTTTCCTTTATTCACTTCTGGGAGGATCAGCTATTCACTTCTGGGAGGATCAGCTGTCCGTCCTTCTCTCCTCTCCCTCACAGTGTGGGCTGTGCGTGGGTGGGGAGCAGGCAGAAGCTTGGTGTAGCTCAGCTACACGTGCTCCACACAGCTGGGCTCTGAAGCTGTTTCAGGGGAGGGTGGTGATCGTTCTGCTCCCAGACACATGTAAATCTTGCTTCGGGAGAGGAAGGCTGAGAGCTGAGTCAGCTCCATTATTTATGTAGTAGAGCTGTGAATTTGACATTTTCATACCAGATTGTTAAACCCTCATGTAACAGTTTATATGTGGTAAGTAACTATCGCTTTAGTTCAGTTAAACAGATTTTATTTTAACTCTTGTTTGGTGCAAATTGTATGCCTGGGATCTATTTAGGTTTTTATTCTTTTGTCCGTGGCAGCACAAATGGAAAAGCATTAAATAAATGTATTGGAAATGCACTTTTCTTTTTCTGGATTTACAGTAGGAGCTCTGAAAGAAGGCAGAGCAGTGCCAAGCTTCTGCAGGAGCAGGGTGATGAGCGGTCAGCAGGGCAGACTGTTCCAGCTCCACCTTCTGTCTTCAGGCCCTGCTTTTTTGATTTTCTCAGAATCTTTTGTTTATTTATCTTCACTCATAGTCCACTTTTTCTTCTTCCTCCTTTTCTCATGTGCCTTTCAATGGCTTTTGCTCTGTTCATTTGACAATTTTTTATGAATTAAAAAAAAAAAAAACCCAAGAGGTGAAAAGTTACCTTTTGGTAGCAATGTACAATTTTTGGATGATGGTTACACTAAAATCCAAGACCTCACTGCTGTACAGTGCATCCACATTGCAGAATTGTCCTTGTGCCTCCTAAATACATTTAAATAAAAACAAAACCAACACAAACCCTCTCACGGGGCTCCAGCGTCTCTTCCTGTGTCCACGTCAGGGCCAGCACCCCCAGTTTTGGCCTTCTGCTCTCTCTCTAACCTCCCTTGCAGCTCCCAGCCTCTGTTTGTTGTGAGGAAGGGTCTACTTGCTTTGGGACTGGGCACGAGGCTGTGGCCTTGGGGAAATCAAGTCTGCTCTCTGAGCTCCGAGTCTTAGCTTATTCCAGTCAGCAGGGACAGTGGGAGGACGCGTGCCTAGCACCAGGTACTGTGACCTGCCAAATAGATTCCAGTGAGCTCACCACCGCAGGGGAGCAGAGAATGACTGTCTTGCAAGGGAAGTTATGAAACTTAGCCAGGTGGTGATGCACAGACCAGCCCATTCCTCCGTGCTCAGAAAGCATCAGTTTTTATGATTGTGACCAAAGGCAGGCAGACAAGGGAAGTCCTGACCTTTCTGTGGAGGATGTCTTTATCTCAGGACCTTTCACTTGTATTTCTGGCTGAAACCCAGAAATACCTCTGGAAACCAACCTCTTTTCGAGGTTGGACAGATCTTTTTTCCTTTTAATCTAGATTCTTTCTCCATTTTTTCCTTTTTCTGTCAAAACTATAACTATTTCTTCTGTCATCCATATTTGAAAGCAGGGCATGGGAGCTCTCCTGGTTTATATCACCCCATTTCTAGTGCATAGTCCTCAGGACCCTGTGTTTGCAGATTTCTTAACTCTTCCTTTCTTCGTGCAGTGAGTATGTGATCCTCCCTGTTCCCATCTGCACTTCTATTGCCCCAAGGACAGGGTGTGGATCTTACCCTTCCAAGGGAATCTAAATGTGTTGTCTGTGACAGAAGTAAACAGTTGTAACCTTCAGGTCATTGGAATGAAGCCATGCGATGGAACCAGTGTCCTTCACCCTCCAGAAATTGAGACAATTTTGTCTCTGCAACTGAAGCAGTTCTTTTAGTTTGATTATTCTTTTTTGTTTGTTTGTTTTGTGTTTCTTTTAACTGACACTTAACTTTACATTTTGTTTAATAGGGGTTTCCAGAGAATGTGAGGGCATGTCCACTTTTCATTTATGGATACAATTTATTGTCCATATCCTAATAAGCCTTTGACACTTGGGTTTTTTTGAATGTGGGTTTTCTTTTAAAAATATGCAGTTTTTAAAACCATGATATTGCCACCAGCCCATTTGTTTTTCTTGCCAGAATAATATTAATAGTAAACATGTTCTCCTACTAAACAGAACACAACGAGGGGAAAATGAAGAACTTATCCTTTTAAAGTTTAGTGTGGTACCAACTAGTTTTTGTGATTTTTAAATTTTTAGTTAGGAAGTATCTGTTGCGCTCGTGGGACTGTGGCCGTGTCCTCCATGGGGTCAGCAGACTGCAATTGGCCTGAAGCCTGTTTTTGTACAGTCCATAAACTAAACTAAACTGTTATACTTTTAAAGGGTTGTAAAAATGAAGAACATGTAACAGACCTGTGTCTGGCCTGGACTGCGGCACTGGTAAACCAGCTGGTCTCTCTCTCTCCCTGTGCTTACCTTGCCTACATCCATTGTTTATGCAGAAACCACACATCTTTTAAAACTGAGAATAAGGTCATGTCGGTCCTTCCACTGAAATGCTGCAGTGGCTGCCTGAGGACCACACCAAAACCCCTACCTCAAAGACACCCTCATTCCCGATTTCTTTATCATGTTTGTGGGGGTAACAGGTGACTGGTCTGATGATAACCATAGTTAAAAGGAACTGGGGAAAGAATTTGACAACCTTATTGTCTCCTAATGGTATTGTTTTTCCTTTTTTCTTTTTTTGCAATGCAGAGTATGAGTTGGAAGTAAAGAGGGTGCAAGACATTCTTTCTGGAATAGAGAAACCACAGGTATGTCTTCTGAATTTCTCACCATGAGCAACACTTTCTTAAGAATTTCAAAGGTGCTTTATTTTTACCACACATCGGGTAGGCAGAGGGTCCCTTCCCCTTGCCCATTATCGTGGTCATCATCCACTGAAACATCTTCATGGAGGTATTTGGAATGTGGGTAGGCTTTCTAACTTTCAAGGATGCATTTTTCCCCCTTTTCTTGGGTCTACAGAACAGTTTAACCCGTGTAAATGTAGTAATAGTTTTTTTAAACCTCAGTAATTCCAGTATTTTTCCTGGTAAATTTTAAAAAGATATTTAAATATTACCTGCGAAAAATAAGTCTAGAACATTGGTTGCAATTGCATGAAAAAATAAAATCATTGGGAGTGGTGATACTGATTGTGAGACATTAAGTTTGAATTTGCCAGGTGTTTTGAAATTTAAGTGAAAAATTCAGAACGTTGATCAGCCTTTCATGTGAGATTAGAGAGCCAAAGTCCTATGGAGTATTTGCTAGCTGAACTGGAAAACCTGGCTTCTTCAAGTATTTCAAATACTGAAGGTTTGTTCTTGTTTTGTTTTGTTTTGTTTTTTGTGGTTTTTGGCCAGGGCTGAGTTTGAACCCGCCAACTCCAGCATATGGGGCTGGCGCCCTACCCCTTTGAGCCATAGGCGCTGCCCCAAATACTGAAGCTTTTTAATAGAAGACCCCAAATATGCCTGAGGGTCCATAGTTGAATTTGGCTGGACATAAGAGCATGAGGTGTGGAGGAGGACAGGTTTAATAGGCACTTAAACTGGAGTGTGGTGGGTGGGGAGTAGGCTGCATTTGAGGGGTTTTGAGCAAAGAAAGTTTTATTATAAGGGCTGAATTTTCAGAATGATCAAATGAGTTGGAATGAGAAGAGAGTGGACCTCGGGAGAGAAGTGCTGGGAATCTACCGCTGTGGCTTAGTGAGACAGTGGGAGTCAGGGTTGGGGTGGTGGCAGAAGGTGTGGCTGTTCACGGAACAGATCCATAAGGCTCTGTAACCTCTTAGGCACTGAGCAGCCGTGGTGACTGGGCCTCCACGTTTGTGTGCCTCCTCTTAGGAATTGCTTGCTTTAAGACAGGGGTGTCCAGCCTTTTCTTTTTTTTCTCTTTCACAAATTGGAAGAGTAAGAGTTACTTTGGGCCACACGTTAAATACACCAACACTAACAACAGCTGATGAGTGAATGAAAAGGTCTGTGCACAAATAAGCAAACCAATCCTCCAATCATCACGTGCTGGGGGCTGGCTGCGGGTGGGTACCCCGCTCTGAGGCATCTCCCCAGTCGCTGTCTATGCCGCTCTGGGGTGCTGCCCCTCTCTATGTGCAGCACCCCTACTGCTCTGCCATGCTGTGTCCTCCCCTCCTGTGCTGTGCTGGCCCATGCCCTCACTCCATTCACCCCCATCTGTGACCGTCCCAGGAGGGCCACAGGTATGTCCTCAACTATCTGCAGTGTCATCCGTGGATGTGGTGTGTTTGTCTCACTGGCAGGGCATCCAGAAAGATAGACACTGCCGTCACTCACAAGTGTCTGGTAAGTCAGTGCTGTGCAGAGGGGGACAGGCGCTGACTCCAGACCACACACAGGAGTGGTCCTGGAAACTGTAGAAGGGGTGGCAGCTTCTCCGGCAGGGAGGAGTGGAATATAGGGAAAGATTTGGAAAGGCTTAGGGGCAGAATCATGGACGAAGCTTGTATTCAAAGTGTTGTAGAAAGAAGAAAAATCCATGAAGGAGACAGAGAGCCGTGATCACAGAGAGGGCAGAGCAACATGGTAGCTATTGTCCCGAGCCATCGCATGTCTGTCACTTGTGTACACAGGGCTTTTTTTCAGATCCCGCTGGTCACTTCTCTACTGCAGAACCAGCAGAATCTCCCTCTTCCTTCAGGTTGCTGTGCTCCAGCTGCACAAAAGCAGTGTTCAGATGTGTTGGGCCTTTTCCCTGACTGATTCAGCATTTATTAAGCACTTGATCTCTGCAATTCTAAGAACAGAGTAGACAGGCTTTTGTAAGTAGCTGTGATGTGAGGTAACACATAGCAAGTGTGTTATCTGAGAACTTTCATCTGTATCATTTAGGATTTAGGAGTGGGGCTGCTTGGCTGCAGAAAGCTGGTAGATGCTGACTCCACCCAACCCCAGCCTGGCCAGGCAGTTCTGTCCCTATCACGGAGAGATGGTTCTCAAGAGCCCAGGGCCCTTAGCCCTTGAATCCAGTGCTAACTCCCCCATCCCCATTTGGTGTCCACATAGTAGCCTCCTGAGAATTCTGCTTCACAATGGCCAATACAGTATGGATGTAGGGTGATGGTGTTATCCGATCTACCGGATGATTTTCTCTCTCATTATAAAGTAGTTAATTGGTGATCTGATTTCATATGTCAATTCTATAAATGTTATAGTTTGCTTTAACATCCATGAAGTCTGGTTGATTCTGCAGTTCCAGCTAGACTGAGTTTCTGAGTCTGCTGCGCAGGGAACCAGGACTGGAGAATTCACTCAGGGAAATGCCATGAGGTAGTGGCCTGTCTGCAGGGTCAGCCAGCTTGCCTGGACACTATGCTTTCCTTACCTTCCTCCAAACATCTAAGATGGCTTTTGGCTTAGAAATTCAGTCAAAGGGTAACATTTTCCTGTTAGCATGGTTTAGATGGATAAGAATATAGTGAATATAGCCAAGGTTTTTCTTTATTCCTGTAATTCCAGAGTGGTCAGTTCTGCTGCATGAGCAGAGCAGTAAACTCCAGAGTTGTTAAAGGCCCATAGATCAGCATTTATAGCTAATGTCCCTTTTAGTGTTGAGACTTAGGCTTGCCATATTACATCCCTTTCAAACAGTCTGATGAAAGCTGTGTCTGATAGGACACAGGTGCCTCTGGACACAGCTGCTTCATCAGTGTATGGGTGGTAACCTGGGTGACCACCCTCTGGGCCTGGGTCCTGCTGGCAGCTCAGGCCTGTCGAGGCTGCCTCAGCTGAAAATCCCCAGACAAGGGCGTCCTCACACGGCCGTGCATGTCTGTGCCTGCTGCCTTTGCACGTGACTCAGGCAGCTCCCTCCTGTCAGCTGTGTTAGTGTCCTGCTGCTGGAACCAGTCACTACAAAGTGAGTGGCTGAAAACAAAACAAATTCACGATAAATTTCTAGAGGCTAGAAAGTCCCAAATGTGACTGGCTGGGCTAACAGCAGGTGTTGGCAGCACTCCACTACTTTCTGAGGCTTTGGGGATGATCTGTGTCCGTGTCCCCTCCGGCTTCTGGAGGGGCCTGTCCCCCCGTGCAGCTGGCTGTCCTTGCTGCCTCAGGTCCCTCTCTGACTCTCCTGCCTCTTTGACTCATGAGGACCCTTGTCATCACGCTGGGTACATCTGGGTGTGTTGCAGGATGATCTCCACCTGGCTAGAGCTTTCACTTAATCACACCTGCCAAGTCCCTTTGGCCATGGAAGGTGGCACATTCACAGTTACAAGGACGAGCTATGGACATTCCTGTGGGGCCGTTGCTTTGCCCACCACACTGCTGGCTCCTCATGAGCCCTCTGCCTGTGGACAGCCCACTCTTCCTTCCCAGCCTGGCTAGTTGTTTCCATAGGAGTTTTTTTGCCTTCTCCTCCTACACTTTTTCTCTCTCAAGTTATTTGTGATTGTGTTATATTTATGTGTGTCTAATATCTCGCACTATCCTTGGCACAAAGTGAACCCTTCACAAATGTTTGCAGAATAAATGTGTGGCCAATTGCAATGGGTGTAGCCAGGATCTGGCCCTCCAGATGGAAGGCCCAGGCTTTGCAGTCTGGCACTCTGGGTCAGGACCTAACTTGGCTACTGTCAGATAACCTCACTGTGCCTCAGTATCCTTGCCTTTGAAAGGTGAAATAATAAATACCACACAGGATTATGTGAAAAGCAAATTATATACTGTCCATAAGATACTTGGAATGGAGTATTTCTCTCAGTTTATAGTATATCATTAAGCAAAAGTGAAATTCCCTCCTACACTCTGAAATGAGAAGGGGGCGTCAGCTTCCCTTCCACAGAAAGAAGCAGAAATTTGGAAACACAACTGTAGAAAAGATTGTTATTCTAACTTTTTTTTTTCCTTCAGCCATATCTGGTAGTGCCTCTAAATAAAAGGCATCTATTTTTCTTGAGGTTTTGCAAGTGATCTGACTCAATACAGAACAGCAGCTAGCACTGTGGGCTCCAGCCGTCTGTCTAGAACTTTGGGCACCCTTAACTTAGCAAGTTGTTTACTCTTCAGAGACCCAGACCCATAGTCCCTTTTCCTTGTAATTTTATTAAAAACAGTGCATACACATTGAGTATTTGTCTTGAGACTGTAGTAGTTAGAAGCCTGGGAGACTTTTCTGCTATTGCCCCTTCTCTGGAGGAACACACTTGATACTGTTGTCAGAGGCTTCAGAATTAACTAGCAGCCTCCAGCCTAACAAGGTCTAATCTTCTAATCTTCTCTGATGGAGCTTCCCATAGACTGGTGGGCTGTTTATTTTCAGGATATAAATAAGTGAAACCTGCAATTGCGGTTCTGCATTGTTCCTATCCACTAGTGTTTAGCTTGTTGAAACAATTGATTTGTCGGTTCCAGAAGGGAGTACACTGACCTAGGAGAGCACTTCCCTTGCTGGAGGCATTCCTTGAAAGATAAACAGCTGTGCCTGTGGGAGTAGACACAGGCTGTTGGCACCTTAACTGTGACAGAAGTAGGTGACTGAGAAAGTTCTGTATGTGAGTCTCCCAGTTCTTTGACCTTTTCCTTTTTCATTTATTTTCCTTTGTGACATGCTGTTCACTTCTAATGCTTTAGAAGTAAAGCCAGTATTTCTAAGCTAATTTTTTTTTAGCGTATTCCTTAATTAGGTCTGTGGACCTCCTACATAGGTAAGTCCAAAGTCCAGACCAAATTTAGAAGTTACTAACATGCAGATAAGTGTTTTTGAATATGACAGTAACAATTTAGTAACTATAAGAATAAATGATGTTTCTGATCCAAATAATGAATATCACTTGCACATAATAAATTCTGAGATAAAAATCAAAAATTGTACAGCATAGTGTTAAAATACTAGGGTGAACAGGAGAGAAGACACAAGGAAAAAAGAGAGCTAAGGATTAAATGTCAAGTAGTTAGGAGATAATGCAGTTGTATTTTGACATATACCTGTGTATATAAACACACAACCCTACATCCATGCATACACATACATAACAACTGCTGTCAAAGTTGTGCTCTATACTTAATAAACACATAGACAGGAATGATTTCTAATCAGTATGTGAAGTGGTGATTTTGTGAGTCCTTCAAGGTACTTTAAAGTAGTTTACTTTAAATAAGTCATATGCTGACTTATCCTGTACTAGTAGCCTAACAACAACACTTCTGTATTGCTAGTATAAAACAAATGTCAGGCTCTATCTTGTCTAATAGTCTTGTAGCTAGAAATCACTCCTTTTACCACCACTACAAAGGAGGTTGACTTCTAGTTATGGTGTATAAACAAAAATCAGGAAGTCAGTTTTAAGGCTGCTAAACTTTGGGGGAGGGGCAGGCAGACAGTAGCTATGATATCCCTGTCCCACACTAAGTTGTGTGGTCGCTGCTGGGGAGAAAGAGAGACTTGCAGAGTGAAGCTTGTGCTCTCCAGATAGGCTAGAACCCAGACGGTGTTCCTGGGCATCTGAATCTCTCATTGACGCATTACTATCCAGGACACATGAAGGCAATAGGTCTGGCTCTGAGGACTCACTTTCCCATGACATTGTCTTAAAAGACACTGTCATTTTCTGGAATTGTCCATGAAATGAAGGAAAGAGAGTTCCCGAGACCATGGGCTTTTTCTGTCAGGATTCTAACTCCTGAAGAAAGGAGACCTAAGGCCAGGAGTCAAGGGGAGGGAGGGCGCAGAAGCACAGGCAAGGATCTGACCCTAGAACTTGGTTTTAATCTGAGTATCAGGCTGCTTAGCTTGAGGTGGAATCCGTAGAAGCTGCTGCCCTTTGAAAATGATGCTGAGTTTTCAGCATGCATTTCTCTGAGATTGGCATGTGGAGAGAATGCACTTCCACAGACCCCTGTGTTCAGATGACAATTCTGCTCCTGAAGCCTTGCTTAAGGAAAACACGAATGTTATTTTAGTTGATGCTTGAAGCATTGTACATCTCCAGTTAAATAAAAAATTAACCAAGTCCTAAATGAAAAAATTAAATCCGTAGTAGCTGAACTAAAAGGCAGAGTCTGAAGGGATGTGAATTTATGGAGGCTTGTTTGGTATCTAGAGTGCTCATTTGACTGAGCCACTTTGAGACATGCTTCTGTTTCATACCACCATTCACACATCAGCATACTGTGCTCTTCAAACTGAGCAAAACAGCCATTTAGCACTCTTGTTGAATATTTCCTGGGACCTAATCAACATCCTTTTAAACTGAACTCTTCACAGCAAAATATCTCCTACGTTAAAAATAAAATCTACTTCTCAATCCGCCAAGATTACTCATTCATGTATGTGAATGAATTTATGTAAAACATACTGTCTATAAATCTTGGTAGGGTAACAACAGACACATAACAACACATTGCTCCATGTAAGGAAGAAGCACCAGATGTAGTTACCAGGAAGGTGTGCCCAGAGCACAAAGAAAGTAGTGATAGATTCTGACCAGGGCATCAAGAAGAATAGTACAGAAATGTCCCTGGCACAGGCTCAGGACTCTGAGGGTCTTAGGCTGAGGCTCTGTGAGGCTGAAAGTCTGTCTTCTTCATCCTGTGTCATGTTCCCAGCCCTCACACGGGCACGTGTGATGTTTAAGTGAATAAACAAAGGCAGCATTTGAAGTGGGTCTAAAATAAGTTTGTTAATGTCAAGAAAGTGGGAAAGTTGAAAGCTAAGTTCTAGGAGTACAATAGGACAGTATCCTGAAGGTTCCCAGCTGCAGTCCAGGCAGAAAGGTTAGAGCCTGGTTCTGTAACCACTTCTCTTCAGATGTTTTAAAGAGTTGTGTAATACCAGCCACCAGCCACCATGTCACCTGTGTGAGAAACTCGGCCTATCTCACTCCCTTGGAATATTACTTTTTATTCAGTAAATATTTACTAAGCTATCATTACTCACAGTTAAATGTAACTTGGGCCTATCCTTAGGGACTGCCCACAGGGGAAGGAGACAGAGGCTGTTGGTGTGACTAATGGTGACAACAGTGCCTCTGTGGCTCTGTAGAACATGGAGGAGTGATGATGGGTGGGAAGTAGTGGCTTGGCTGGGGTCTTGAAGGATGAGTAGGAAGTGGACTGAGTAATGGGCTGACTGTATCATGAAGCTGTATCTGTATGGACCAGAAAAGGTATGGCGGGATCTCTGCTAAAAATGTAATGGACGACAGACTGAAAAGGAAACTCAGCATTTGTTTTCTATATTTATTATTTATGTATTTAATGTATTTTGTATTGTAATACTCTTTGTGTAGATTAGACAGTGACAAAAATGGAAGAAGAAAAAAATAGGTACTGAATAATTTCCCATCTGCATTAATAGCCCAGTAATTTGCAGCTGTAAAATCTTTGTGAACATTAAGCTTTAGCATCTATATTAACTCTTGTTTGTTTGGTTTTAATGTTATTCAGATCAACATCCAGTTAGCAATTAGAATAACCTTTAAAAAATGAGAACATTAAAGTTTTGTCATTAGATTCACTTCAAAGAATTAGACCACACTTTCAGGTGAGTTTCTCCAGAAACAGACTCCGAATCAGAGATTTGAGTGCAGATAGTTTCTTTGGGAAGGTGACCCAGCAGCCCCATCTGGGGACTGGGGCTGAGGCAGGAAGGGAAGGAAGCCATCTGTGAATTGAGGTCTGTGAATTGAGCATGTTGCTGCTCTGGGCAGCTGGGCTCAGTCCATGTAAGGATCTCTGGGAGACAATGTGGATTTTAGAATATGCCTCAGAGTAGTTCTCAAGATGGGTAAGAAAGTTAGGGTATTTTAAGTCCCAGTCTTTTGTCCAAATGAAGTCTTATGCACAGGCTAAATCAGGAAGATAAAAGCAGAGCTTACAGACAAGAAACAGCTCCATTTCTACATACTGTCCTGGGTCAGCCTGGTCCTTGGTTCCAGTTCCCCTGCTATTGGGCTCCCGTGGGAATCTGCAGGTCTGAAGGGTATCAGTGTTGAAGAATGACTCAACACCAGGCAAGGCTTGAAGGCCACCAGAAGGTGTCCACAGAGTGCGTCATGTGGTGGCCATCACAGAGATCACCGAAGTCTCACATCAGCTTTTTACCTTTACAACACACCCCTTTTCATGACTGATGCCTTTCCTCTCTGGAGAACTGTGGTGGATTGTGCTGGACTTGGATAAAGTTTGCATTGTAAGGATAGCTGCTGTGGGAGCTCTTACTTTTGACATTAGGTTTTGACAAGGGAACACCAGATAGGGTGTGTTTCGTTATAATTAAAATTGTTATTTTTAACAGTTTTTAACTCAAATATACTCTGAGTTCGTTTAGTGCCGCTGTTAATAAAAAAGCGCTGCTGGTAAAGTCACGTCTGACCACGTGGAGTGGATTTGAACTCTGTCCCGTGTGTGTTTCCTCCTCAGGTTTCTAACATCCAGGCGCGAGCGGTTGTGCTGTCCTGGGCTCCCCCTGTCGGACTCTCCTGTGGTCCCCACAGTGGCCTTCCCTTCCCCTACGTTTACGAGGTTGCCTTATCAGACAAAGGACGAGACGGAAAATACAAGATAATTTACAGGTAGTGTGTGTTTCCGGTGTTTACTTTATTGCTATGTTGTGAAATTAGAATTGTTAAAGAAAATAGAAAACGAAGGAAACATCTATAGGCTTTGCAAATTTTCTTTTAAATAGTTCAACTTAAGAATTAGTAATTGTTACGATGTCAAGAATTAATTTTGTCCAGAGTAAGTATTAATTACAATAGAGTAGTATAGTGCTATTTCGTATTGGTGATGTTTACCACTTGACTGTGTTTGCTATCAGTGGGGTGAACATTTTTCATTAATATTTATCAGAGTGAAAAGTGGCTGACTCTTAGTTTTTGCATGCATTTAGGCACCATATGATTACCTCTTACTTTTCAAATCCAGCTCTTTCTAGTCCTGTTTTTAAAAGTTCTGCACTATAGTTTCCTTCCACTTCACCCTGCTTATTATCCTCCACAATTGCGTTCTAGCCTGTAATAAAGATTATTTTAAAACATTTCATTATAAGGCTTTCTTAAATGGTCAACAGTTTAGTTAACAGAATAAGGGACTCTCCCATTCTGCTTTATGGACTCCCAGGAATTGACCATTCAAACAATTTATATCTGTTCTCAATGTCATTAAAAATTTCAGGGTCAAATCTTTCTCCCTCATTAGGAGTACTAGGCAGTACTCAGATGTGCAGAGCTGGAAACCAGAAAGTCACTTTTGTCTGAACTTGTTTGACCTCCCTGTAAGTGGCACCTCCTGTCCCTGCCCACACCCTGGGTAATGTGGCTGTACCCTGCTTCTTTTCATCCAGAGATGTTTGTTTGCTTTGCATTGCCTTGCTGCTACAGTTCTGCCAACCTGTACCTCCCACCCTCTTCTCCTTGACAAGGAAAGCCGTTGGCATTGTGCCTTCTGCGCAGACAGCCCCCAATGCCTCTTCCCTGCACGCCTGCAGCAGTCTGCCCAGGGTCTGCGCCCTCCACCTTGCTCCCCACAGCGTGGGCTTCACATAGCAGAGACAGAGGTCAGACTACAGCACTGCCCCACAGGGATACTCCACTGACTCCCCACTGTACCTGGAGTAAACTCCCAACTCCTGACTCCAGCTCACACCCATTGGATTATAGTTTGAAAAATCAGAATTAGTAGAGACCTTAGAGAAATAGAGCCATCTCCCTCATACCTGGCAAGAACCTTGAACAACGCAAATAGAAATTAGAAAATACAGTATTCCCGGGATGTAAAACCTGTGTATACAACAAGCACTCAAAAAGGCTAGGCAAATAACAGAGGTCTAAAATGGAAAGGTTGGAAATGGGGTGAACAGGAACACTGCTGTCTGTTGCCGTCCAAAGCTGCAGCCTCCAGACCTCGCACTGGCCCCCGGCTGTGGCCTCACAGGAGCCAGGTCTCATGGCAAGTGAGCCACGGGAGCTTCTGCTGCATTTTCAGCCATTCCTATTCCTCCCTTCACTGCCTGAGCTCCACCTCCTGTCACAGGAGAGGCAGCGTGGGATTCTCATAGGAACATAGACCCTGTGGTAAACTACACGTGACAGGGATCCAGCTCTTGGCTTCTTATGAGAATCTAATGCCCACCCCCTAATGGAAAAATTATCTTCCATGAAACCAGTCCTTGGTGTCAAAAAGGTTGGAGACCACTGATCTGAAGGAAACAGTTACCACTGCCTACGTAGGTTGTTGCCTGGATTTGCTGATTCTTCGGATTTTTTTTTTTTTTTTTAAGAGATACTGAAAATCTCAATTACACAAACTTTCCTATCATTAAACAAATTCAGCAAATGCAAAATTTTTTCTAAATTACAATCTATGTCAAACAACAGAGCTTCAGGCAGGAGGTGGATAGAGCTTCTAGTTTGCAGCTTTTGAAAAAACTTTATTTGGAATAATTTCAAACTTTTAAAATGTTACAAAAATAAATCAAGGAATAAGTGTATATACCCTACCCAGATTCACCTGTTATTAATTTTATACTTGTTTTCTTTATCATTTGAACCCACTCCTGTCTCCCTTTTTCTGTTCTCTTAATGTATAATTTTTCTCATGGGTTTTATGTGTCATGGTTCCTCATTGTTAAGTATTTCAGTATATTTTCCATGAATAAGAGTATTCTTCACCAACTACAGTGCAGTTATTGACTTCATAAACTTACATTAATGCTTTTATCTAATCCATTGTCTATATTCCAGTCTCGTCAGTTGATCTAAATAACGAGTATTGTCTTGACAAATGTTACAGCATTTTTCTTGCCTTCCAGCGCAGACCTTAGTCTAAGGTCAGATGCTGCTGTTAGTAGTTCAGCCTCTTTGAGACACCTACACAGGTTTTATTTCTCTTTTGTGATCCTGATGTTTTTTGAAGAATACAAAATAAGCCACACACATACCTCTCTCACCTTTTTGAAGTTTTTTAATGGCATATTTCTTATTTTGTGTTGGTTGCTTCCTCATGATTTGAGTCGAGGTTCATTTACAACTTTGATCACATAAGTGATAGAGTTGGGTGTGTTGGTAGGTGAGGGAAGCATGTTATGATTTCATCAGGAGAGTCCAGAGTTGCAGTATCAGAGGTTCCCGCCAGGGTTGCTCAGAGAGCTACCTTCATTTGTTTGTTCATTCATTCGCCTACTTATTTACTTTTATGAAGTGATAAGACCTTTCAGAATTTTATTGGTAAGTTAACTATGCCACCTTTTAGACCTAGGATGACATTAAAAGGAATCTGATTTTCCAGTCCAAAACTAATAACTAACAATCTTATTTCTGCTTGTTTGGGAGAGTTACACGTAATAGTTCTTGAATTATTATCAGTATATTACTAACAACCCAAATTTTAAAAGTTTTGCTTTTGAAACTGGTATTTTCAACTAATAAATAATTTTTCTTTACAGTGGAGAAGAATTAGAATGTAACCTGAAAGATCTTAGACCAGCAACTGATTATCATGTGAGGTAAGTTAGGATACAGGAGCTAAGCTGCTCTAGAGAGTCCAAGTCATGCACGTACCTGTGTGCTCCCTTCGGGAAGTTTTCGGTGCATGGCACTGGCCTAGATGAAAGTGTCGGCACTGTGGCTCACAGGCTGTTTATTATACCCCAGAGCACAGTGATGGGGGCGTACCAAGGTCCTTCTGTGAACAGAGAGGTAACTGATGAATTAAATGGAGTTTTAAACTTTTTTTAAAAGGAATTTTTATTTTACATGACCTTCTAAGATCTGTTACACTCCGTGGTCTAATATGTAATACTTTGTTTTTGTTAAACAAATGAATTTTTACCATGGATATATCAGTGTTTATTATGGCCCATGAGTATAAACTAGAAGTTCAGACCAAATGACTACAGAAACCCTGTCCAGAGCCATGTGTGGGGCTCACACCTGTAATCCCAGCACTCTGGGAGGCCATGGCAGGAGTTTGAGACCAGGACGAGCAAGAGCAAGACACCATCTCTACTAAAAATAAAAAAAAAACAAAACTAAATGTTGTGGTGAGCACCTGTAGTCCCACTTACTCCTCAGGAGGCTGAGGCAAGAGGATTGCTTGAGCCCAAGAGTTTGAGGTTGCTATAATCCATGATGCCATGGCACTCTATCCAGGGCAACTAAGTGAGACTATATTTAAAAAAAAAGAAAAAAAAAAGGCTTTCCATGGTATAAGAATACTTTCAGACCTTAAAGGCCAATCGATTTCTAAAGGAACAGGTAACAGAAAAATTAAATTATCTCTGACAAGAATCAACCCAATTTCTCAAAACAAATCCATGTGGTGTGATATGTAGTCTGACATTTCTACTGTGACTTCTGGAATCTCTGCTGTGATAACTCTGGAGGACAAGGCTGACGTATCTTAGGAAGAAACTCAGCCAACCGCAGACCTCTAAGGAGAAAAGTATTATCTGGATTTTTAGAGACCATCTGCTTACTTAAGGAAACATCCATCCATCCATTGCAAACAGGCAGGTCTCTATCTGTGGCCCATAACATTAAAAATTTTTTTAATTTAAATTTTTATTTCATGTGATACTTAAAGTTCACCAGGAAATGTAATTTTATTTGGATTCACAACAAAAGATTCTCTTTTCTTCAATTATATGTGTGTACATAATGGTGGTATAATAAAATTACAAACATCCAGTACATATCTTTTATTATACTTTCCAAAAGTTAATTTACACCAGGAATTCCATTGTGGTTTTGTGAGTGGGAAGGGAATAGAGCAGGTGGAGACATTAGTTCCAGTCTGGGTCTGCCATGAACTGGTGGTTTTGACTTCAGTCAAGTCCTGTGGAACTCTGTGGTTCAATTTTCTTGGTAAAAAATGTAGGAAAGCAAGAATGTAAAGTGGTTATAATAGCTTACTAGCTGTGCACGTGCTTTAAGCTCACTTTTATGTGTAATGTATGTAAAAGAAAGTTGTTCTTTTATATTTCTGCTCAGCTCTCGTTGCCCAGGTGGACTCTGCTCCACCCACTTATTCCTCTATGCACAAAAGTGGAGTCTGAGTCACCTCACTTCTGCCCAAACATAGTGAACTTTTCACACAGTCTGTGTAAAAAGCTTTATATGATTTGTGAAGCTAGGATGATCGTAGAAATGATTAGCCATTCTTCAAAATGTCTGATTCCAGAAAATGTGAAACCATGTAGGGAGTCAGTGCAGGTTATGGGTGATTAGTTGTTAACATGTTTCTTTTTTCTCCATGTTCTAACAGTTTGTGGTATTGCTTTGCTGAAAGTTAACTTCATTATAATTTCGTGCTGTCTCATGAGCTCATAGTTCCTTTTTAAGAGAGAGTCTGCCCTTTACTATCCAATCTGTTGTTCCCTTCATTTTTTTTTTTTCCAGTCCTTATTACAAAGGGTAACTTCAGGATGTGTGCTCATGGAAACATCTTAACCTTCTGGGCAGAGAAAGGAACAGTTAGTGGATTCCCATAAAGGAACGGGAGCATGTGGTGGTTCGTGTTAGAGGCCTTGGGTCCAGACTTTCTCCTGACACCTTTGGGGCTCCTCACATGTGGCATATGACACACGTGTGATAGCACACGTATACAGCCTAAGGTGCCACTAGCAAAATTATTTTGTTCTAACTCTCTGCTTGCCAGGAAGATACAAAATTCTCTTTCCATAGTGATGATTAATTTTAGTATTTTTATTTTAAAGCTCACCCCTAATGAAAATGTCCGTAGTCCAGATTTTAGTCTTTTGGCCCTGCCTAGTACACATTTCATATAGATCATTCATTCTCTTTTCTTTCACAATATTCCCTTTTTCAAGCTAAAGAGTCTTAACACTTCCAACTCTCACTTAGGTTTAGCTGGCCTTAGTGCCGCAGGGTGATGCATATAGGACGTGGCTGGGGCTGGGCGTTAGCAGCTCTCACATACTGAGAGCATGTGCTTGGGCAGAGTGGAAATGTCTTTGGCCTTGTATATAAGCCTCGGAAAGACGGCATGAGAGACGTGAAACGTGCAAATTGATTATAAACCTGTGGAATGGTGAATAAATAAGACTTTTTGGTTTTTCCAAGGTTGTTGTGGTTTTTCACTCTCAGAGACTTCATGAGGCAACTTCTTTGAACCTGTTTATAGTTTGACCATATCACTCTTTTATTGAGATAAAGATACGTTGACACTGAAAAAAAGGAGCAAAATCCCTCTTTGTGATGCAGTTAATATTCTAAAAGTCTTAGCTCTAGGAATGTGAGCTTTTATCATATGCAGTAGTCTCAAATATAATTTTAATTTAGTAGTCACCTATAAGGCCTCCAAAGATTGCTCTGCTTGGCAATAATTTCCTCAGAAAATTTCCATAACAGCAACTACAGAACAATTTCATTACTGGACAGCTGCAAAATGTACAGTTATATTTATTGCCATTTTTATTTGTACCTTACTAATTTAGAAAGTGTCACCCTGGTAGAAGTCTGTAGAGCCAGTTATAAAACTTATAGTCCCACACAACAGTACATTTTCCTTTCCATTCTTAATACTACACTTTTGACATCTCCATTCAAATCACTCTCCGACAGAAGGAAAGACCTGTTAAGTTGTGCAGTGGCGCCTCTCTTGGGCCTCCACACTCATACTCCTTGTCACATGACCTTGCTACTTGGATTCCAGCTGGTTCACATTGCTTGCCCTGTATCTTCATGTAATCTTGCTTCTCATTTTCAGCTCCCCTCCACCATAGTAAGTTTGGTGTTAGTTAGCTAAGCATCCCTACAAATCTCTTTTTTCTTTTAGTGTCAGTCTCTCACTCACAGAGAGCTGTCACTGAACTGCCAGGTGCCTGGCTCAGTGACTCGGCAAGGGCAGCTCTTACACCAACTCACTATACTAGGAACCTAGTGAGACACTGGCATCCTGTAGACCAGTGGTTCTCAACCTTCCTAATGCCATGACCCTTTAATACAGTTCCTCATGTTGCAGTGACCCCCCCAACCATAAAATTATTTTCGTTGCTACTTCATAACTGTAATTTTGCTACTGTTCTGAGTCGTAATGTAAATATCTGATATGCAGGATGTATTTTCATTGTTACAAAGGGGTCACCACCCACAGGCTGAGAACCACTGCTGCAGGCAGTGCGGTGGGTCATGTTCCATGTGCTTGTTTCAGTTCAAGCCATTTGAGCGAATTCCACATGGAAAATCCTGAGACATTTCAGGTTTCAAAAATGTTTCTCGTTTCTTGCTTTTGTGTGTCATTGCCATGAATTTATTCAGTCACTATTCTTTTTTTCTTTTAGTGGTGACTAAAAAAAATAACCTCCCATTGTAAAGTATACATTGATTTGTAAACTTCAGGTCTTGGATCTTGGCTCAGATTTTTGGTAAAATCATCACTTTTATAATTGTTATCCATCATAACACAAATGGCCTTTTTGGGTTTTATGTTGGTATAAATACTTAAAAGAAATAAATTTGCAGTTGTCAGAGCCTATTTATTCCATGCTTCCATTATCTAAATTGAGTTACACAAAAGCTCCTGTTTGTGTGTGTGAGAGAGAGAGATTTTGGTGCAAGAATGAATATGGGGGAAGAGAAAAATCCACTGCATAAATATAATATTTTAAAAAGGGCATAATTATGTAAGTTTACAAATGTAAACATGGATATGCATTTATTTGTACAAATAAATATCTATACCTATTCAAAAGTATGTTTGTACATTTTGCAGAAAAGTATATTCCCTTTTCTTTTGGTAGTTTTATGATTAATAATGGCATTGAGATAATTTTACTGTGAGAGTAAATAATTTGTATTTTTATTGATGATAAGATAATCAGGAATTTGAGTGACAGAATGGGTAATAATTTTATGACAAAAATTGAAGCAGTTTTTTTGTCATCACCATGAACAATTTGGCAGAGTTGTCCAGGAATGATATCATTACAGAAATGTAATGATATTTTCCAAAAAAATTACATGATGAAATATTACTAAGTGTGGTCAATGAGCACAGTGCCGGGTTATGAAGCAGGTGTTATTGAGCAGAAATTACAGCTCTTGCTATGTTACATGAGCTCACATGTTTTCTAAAATTCTGGGACCACCTGTTTCATAAGCATTTAGCCTGTATTTAAGCTGAAATAAATGGGAAAACCCATCACCAGGTTAATTATATTGTTAGAAATATGATTTCTGGGGAAAATGCAAAAGACACTAAATTGTTTGCTGATTATTTAACCCAAGAAACCAACCCTACTGTATGGCTCCTCCTTTCACATGATTTGTAGGGAAAACCCATCACCATCATGTGAAAAATACTGCAGTGTTTTTAAAATATCACATCATTTCCAGTGACTTTTCTTCTCTATAAAAATGTCCGGTAAAAGTTACTGATTACCATTACAATCAGTTGCTATTTACTATTTGAACTGGCAGATACAATCATGGGATATTTAATCACATCCCAAAGTGGGGTGAGGGACTGACTCCAGAGAGTTTTCTTTTGTGTATCAGTTTGTGCAGGCCAACAGTCCCTGACTCCCAGTGGTGTGCAGTTTTAAATACCATGTGGAGTATTTGTATGATATGCAGCACACTTACATCACCATATAAAATAGATCTTGTTTCCTTTACTGGCAAACATTTATGTGTGAAAAAAGCACCTAATTTAAACAAACTACTATACATTAAGGTTAAAAACAAGGGAAAAAACTCCGTGTGGCCCACACAATTGTCCATTTTCAACTATCTCAAATTTCAAAGCTGTATCAGGTTCCTTTGCTTTTATCCCCAAAGCCGTCCTCCTACCTTGGCCACCAGGAATTTCTACCACTCATGACCTTCTGGCCTTGGAGAGATGGAGTGCTGACTATGAGAGTCTACTGAAAAGGAACAAAAACTTGACTGAGTCCAGATTCACCTCTCCCCAGACTCCCTGTCTTCCTCCTCTCCTCTTAATTGTTTGCACCAAACAGCTCAGCACCTGTAGGCAGATGCCTGGTGTTTGGAGATGGGGGGGCCCTTGTGGGAGGCAGGAGCCTAAATGAGCAGAGTGGCCTGGGCGAGGATCAGCTGAGTGTGGTCTCAGCACTGAGCAGAAAGTAGGTGTGGTAGGGACTCTGGCCCATCTAGAGGGAAGCTGCTCCCAGCTCTGTCCATTACTGCAGCA
The DNA here is from genome assembly GCA_963574355.1 of Loris lydekkerianus. Lineage (NCBI taxonomy): Eukaryota > Metazoa > Chordata > Mammalia > Primates > Lorisidae > Loris > Loris lydekkerianus. Next base: position 35,178 of record CAUYPK010151636.1, read on the forward strand.
CAGGAAAAGAGGCAGAGTGTTGCTGCAACTTCTGGTTTTTAAGAGAAGCCTGGAGTTCTTTTTCAGTGAGAAATTTCCAGATTTTTCCCAGTATAGGCTTAATTTTTATTTCAGCTTTTAAAATTCCAGATATCATAAAACATAGATAGTACTTTAATGAGTTCTAACCAGCCAACTTCTTATTTCCTCAGTTCCCTACTTATAACCCTGCCCTCCATAACTTTGAAGTAAGGTTCAGATACCATTATTATTCCTATATAAACTATATTATTGTCATCATATGTCCACCTAAGACAAATAGGAAAGTAATAATTGCTTAATCTCTTCAAAATCCAGAGACTGTTCCCATTTCCCCAGGTGTCCTAAAAGTGTAATTTTTTTTTTTTTTTTTTTTTTTTTTTTAACAATTGGAATTAAAACATGGTTTAGATATGCTATTTGGTTGTTAGATTTTAAATTTTCTTTAATCTGTAGGTTTTTCTTTAATCTCCTTTTTCTCACTTGCAAGGTATTTGTTGAAATAGGGTTTGTTTTTTTTTTTTTTTTTTGGGGGGGGGTGTCCTGTAGAGTTTTCCACAAGTGTGGATGTGACTGCTTGCATCCCTGTCTGTCCTGTAAAGTGGTAAAGAGGCTTTGTGAGATCCAGGGTCAGCTTCTCTGGTGAGACAATTTCATGAGTAGTGGTGTGGTTTTCTATTAGGAAAGCATAGCATCTGGGTCTCTCTTTTGCTGTGATCAGTGCCAGTGCCTGTACCCTTTAATTCCTAGGTTCTTTTATTTAAAACATCATCTCTGTGCCCTTTCCCACTCCCCATGTACATGTGTATCTTGGGCCAGGTATCACTCATGAGTCACCAGTTGGAGAATTCTGATTTATCAAAGTTCAGACTTGAGTCTTGCCCGTGTCTGGAACATTCTGTGATTAATTTTATGTAACTTAACTCCCATCCTGACACATAGAAATGATCTTGCCACGTCTGCCATTCAGTTTTATGTTATCACTCCCTCCTAGAGGTTGGATTGGCAGCGTCCCAGCCACACGCACCAGTTGTTTGAATCAGATGTGTGGTGTCCTTCCATGAGGCAATAGGTCAAGTACACATTAAACATGTGTTACATTTTAGGAGAGAAAGTAGACATTTCTGTTACACCTTTGACTTGCATGGTGTCTGTGATTTTTTTTTTTTTTTTTTGAGACAGGTTCTCACTTTGTCACCCTGGGTACAATGCCGTAACATCATAGCTCACAGCAACCTCACACTCTTGGGCTCAAGAGATCCCCTCAGCCTCCTGAGTAGCTGGAACTCTTAAGTGTCCACCACAATGCCTAGCTAGTTTTAGAGACAGGGTCTCACTCTTGCTCAAGCTGGTCTCAAATTCCTGAGCTCAGGCAGTCCACCTGCCTCGGCCTCCCTGGGTGCTGAAATTACAGGCATGAGCCCGGCTTCCTGTGAACTTTTTGAGCTGGACTTTGAGAAGTGACTTTGTAGAGCACAAACTTACTCGGGACCTATGTTCCATAATGTTATCTTTAGCTATTGTGTGTGTTTAACAGCGGGGTGAGGGAGGTGGTGCGCAGAGGAGGGACAGGGCATAGCACTCAGCTTTCCGAAGCTGAGTACAGTCGAGCCAGCTTTTTAGCTGAGTGGCTTTGAGACATTAACTTCATCTCTCAGAGTTTCCTTTCTTCTGTGTTAAAGGGGTAATAAGATTTCCTCACCTCATAGAAAGGGTGGCTATAAACTTAAAGGCTTGGTATGTGTTTATCAACTCTTTGGATCTTTTTTAGGTAGCAAAGGCTTCTTTGTTCTCTTTTTGAAACAATATGTTTTCATTTTTTAAGAAGTAAACTCCTGATATAAAATAATGGAAAGGAAGATGATAGAAAATCAGTGTAACTCTGATAGGGACGTGGTGGTGTGTGTGTAGTAACATGGCTTCTGTGGAGAAATCAGGCACATATGTGCAGTGTTGAGCCAGGGGTCACATACGGGACCAACACCTCTAATCTCAACGCCGTGTACAAGAGTTAAATGTTTGCATGGATCAAACTGTACCTAAACATCGTGTTTGTTGAATTAGAGAAAGATGCACTTGGCGGGAGCAAAGTGTTTCTAGATGTGAAATATCTGTATTTTAACTGAATAATACAGAGTTATAAATCAAAGATGGCATCTATCCTGGTGTTTGAAATTCTGTGCTCTCCCGCCAGTCTGTGGACTCTGATCACTGCTTCTTACTCCTTTCCACTCATCTCTTTTCTCTACTTTTGTCCCTTTTCCAAAGTCAACTATAGAGTAACTTAATGGTTTTTAGAAAGTGTATGTGGAGGCTGCTCTGGGATTAAGGCACATTTTCTTAGGCGGGATCTACTGATCAGAGAATGTTCTATCTTAAAACAAAGCTGGTGGCACACAGGCAAAGGCCCCATTGGAAGGTCTGTCACCTGTTAAAGAGGATTATAGTAGGTCAGGGCAAGACCAGCAAATGGGAGCAGGAGTTGGAATGAAATCCTGTTGTCTGCAGAAAGCCCTGGGCCAAAGCAGAGCAAAGAATCCTGAATCCTGCTCTCCTGTGAGGAGCCACTGTCGCTGACCCTTGTCTGCTTATTTTCAGGGTGTATGCCACGTACAATTCCGTAAAGGGGTCCTACTCCGAGCCTGTGAGCTTCACCACCCAAAGCTGTGCGCCCGAGTGTCCTTTCCCTCCTAAGCTGGCCCACAGGAGCAAGAGTTCACTGACCTTGCAGTGGAAGGTGGGTAGCTCACAATGCCGAGACCACTCTCACGGTACTGTGTTAGTCTGTAGCAATTTGAGGTCTTTATTTAGCACTATTCCAATAGTTGGGTTTTCTGCATAGTACTATGTGAAACTAATTGTGATGTTAAAAGTCATCTCTATAAAAATTGGGCAAAGAAATGGGAGTAAGGAACTGCAAAATACCACTTTACCTCATTTTGCAGGGGAATTTTGTTAATCTTTTAGGGCAGTGGTTCTCAACCTTCCTAATGCCATGACCCTTTAATACAGTTCCTCATTTTGTGGTGACCCCCAACCATAAAATTATTTTCATTGCTACTTCATAACTGTAATTTTGCTACTGTTATGAATCGTAATGTAAATATCTGTTACACAGGGTGTATTTTCATTGTTACAACAGGGTCGCGACCCACAGGTTGAGAACCACTGTTTTAGGGTTATAGACAATAACTTTATAAATGAAATAAGTACTTAAAATACCTAAGTTTCTATCCTGGAAATGCAGTCTTCTGATTTCAAGATTATTATTTTATAAGTACCAAAGGACCCAAGAAAAGCTTTGCTCTTTTTGCTGCATCCCTTTTAATAAAGGGATTTCTTCTGTGAAGTTTGGATTCGGTTGAGGGGCTGCCCTGGGGGATCTGGTGGGCTACATGCAGCCTTGAGGCGACAAGTTCTCTACTGCTTAGTAAAAAGTTTGTATGGAAAAAAATTTAGAGGCCAGGCATGGTGGCTCATGCCTGTGATCCTAGTACTCTGGGAGGCAGAGGTGGGTGTATTGATTGAGCCCAGGAGTTGAAGACCAGCCTGAGCAAGAGTGAGACTCCATCTCTACTAAAAATAGAAAAACTAACCAGGTGTTGTAGAGGACACCTATAGCCCCAGCTTCTTGGGAGGCTGAGGCAGGAGGACCACTTGACCCTAGGAGTTTGAGGTTGTGAGCTATGACACCACAGCACTCTACCCAGGGTGACAGAGTGAGACTCTGTCTCCAAAAAAAAAAAAAAAAAGGTTACTATTTGTCTGTAAAAGACTGAATTATATAGTAGTTTTCATGAAATATAATTTATTGGCTAAAAATAACTGTTACCAAAGAGGGGTCCTATTGTACCTTTCTTAAGGGATATTATGAGCTTGTGAGTCACAGTTATGTATTTACAAGAAAACAGTGAATTATGTTATCAATCTGTATAGCAGTTATTTTATATATCAATACTTTAAAGTGTAATTTAAAATATAAAGTATATTATAGGTAGAGATATAAAGATTTATGGTTTAGGGGACAAATTCTAATGTGTAAAAGAAATAAGATAGCCAGGGAATCCATTATTGATGAAGAAATATTTTACCTTCTTATGTCTAGACCGAGTGTCAGTTTACCTAGGGAGTCAGTAAGCAACTGAGAGGGAGTGTGGGCTTCTCTAGATTCCTCGTGTGGCCACTGCACTCTCAGCACCAACGGCCAGCGTTGACTGTGTTATTTGGACAAAGGCATAGTTTAAATTGGCTTAGAATCTGAACTATTTTATTTTCCTTCCTGGCTTCCAGGGATAATCCAGGTCAGTGATTCCCTGCCTTTTCAGAGTTTTAACACCCAACTAGTCATCATTGTTTAATTCCTTGGAGCATATGCATCCATTTAAAAATCTGTTCTTTACTTACATTTATATACATATATAAATATATCTTTTCTTAAGGAAATAATTTATCCATTTTGTTTGGAAAATAGTAATTAAAGAAATCTTTAGATTAGCAGAGGGATCTGGGTTCTTAGAAACCTAAAGTTGGGAATCACTGATACATCCTCTGCTTAAAAACTGTGTGAACTTCAGGTCTGAGGAAGGCCAGCACCTCAAGCTATAGTGGGGCAACTGCCAAGGGATGTTCTTCTAGAGAAATCTATGAGCCATCATAGACATAGTCTCATCTCAGCAATGGGTTCTTACCCAAACTTTCATTTTCCAGGCATTAGAACTTTAAATGTACCACTATCTTGTCCTCAAACTGAACTCACAAAAGCCTGAAATTATAGTTCAGGATTTACAGCACTCATCTGAGATCCCAATTCTGCTTAAAAAGCAGAAGGGGGAAAAGGAAGGAAAGGAGGGGGAGAATTTCTTTATTAATGTAATTAATATTTACTGAGTCCGGGTAAGGTATTGTTATTGACCATGGCAGAGCAGTAGCTAGGGCCTGCTGAGCGCCCCTGTAAGACCTGGCCTTTACTTGGTGACCCACACATTCTTCCTAGCACTTGTCACACCTGTCCATTCTTGGAACAGTGAGCACCCGGTGGCAGGGGACAAGAAAGCCTCCGTGCTGGGACTCTATGTCCTCCTGTCCCCAGCACACTGAGCTGGCCAGGCTCTCTTCTTTCTCGGGAGAGTCAGATCCAGGCGTGTGTGAAGTGGGGGTGCAATCCTATTCCACTTTCTGGCTGCCTCCCCCACCTTTAGTCCTCTCTCTCTAAATCTGACTGCTCCAGGGACCCCTCAATGACACCCCTCTGGCTGGTCTAATCCTGCAACCACCCTTTTCCCCAGAGTTCTCTGCTTCTCTTAGCGAACAAATCTCAGCTAGATATTAAGAGAAAAGCAAATGATTAAACTTTTTTTTTTTTTTTGCTAACATGGCAATGGTTAATTTTCTCTTTTGTTTACAAAGGGGAAACCCTGAGGACACAGATGGCTTTCTAATCTTAAGTGCTTAAGAAAAGAAGAAAAAAGTTACAGGGGAAGGTACAAAAATAAAGATTTGACTTTGCCCCACCACACCCCCAAGGGTGTCTGTGCTTCTCTACTGCCTTTCCCCTTCTACTCATGAATTTAAAGTGTCTCTGAAAAGTTTTCTTCCCAGAGGAAGTAGGATGCCATGAGGGCATAAAGGTAGGAGGGTGGGTGGCAGGCTTGGCTATTTGTGCAGTTTGATTTATTAATAGTGGGGACTGTCTCTGTAGTTGTAGTAAAGTTGGTGTGTGATAAGTTGACCAAGAAAAGGCAGGAACTTCCAGAGCACAGGACTGATGTAGACATTATATTTGAACGAGCGAACAACTTAATCTAATCTCATTTTATTGCTTTTTTTTTTTTTTTTAGGCACCAATTGACAATGGTTCAAAAATCACTAACTACCTTTTAGAATGGGATGAGGTAAGCTTATTTTCATATTCATTAATTTAAATACCATTTTGAGAACAAAATTTATAAACAAATACCATCTTAATCTTTTATAAGTTGTGCTAAATACAGAAAAGGGGAATGTAAAGAAAAATGTAAGTCAGTCGTTACTGTTTATGGAAAACAAAGCAGGATTGAAGCAGTGTGATGACTTTTATGCATCTAGGTATTTTTACCTGGCTTATTTGCAAGCAACACTACTTATAGAGAAAACAGTCTTGATCTATTTGGAGTCTCTATTGTCTGGCCAAGCATTAATTGGTATTAAAAATTGATTACTTTATCATCTTGAGTTGCATGGATGGTTTTGATAAGGTGAAACACAGCGTGGCTTAGGAGGCCTGAGTGGTTTTTCCTTTTTGAATGCCACATGCGTTTTCCAGTGTTGTGCTGCTGAGCGTCGTCCTCTTGGGACAGTGGAGCATGGGCGGAGGTCTCCTTGTGCCCAGGTGCAGACGCCCTCTGGCTTGGATCATTCTGTAACTGGTGCCCTCTTTGCGCTTTCTGTCACCAGTGGCTTGTGGTATCCAAGGTGGGGTCCGCATCCTCAAAGCCACTCTGTGGTAGCCTAGTGTGTTTCTGGCCCCCCTGCTGCTGTGCACAGAACCTCAGGCCAGAAGCACTCAGGGCGTTAGCCTTTCCTGTCTATCAAGCAGCCACACTTTTTGTTCCTGTAGATCTCAGTTCTACTTACTCACTTGCCTTTGCTCTATTCCATCTTTCTGTAGTTGAGCAGACAGGCTTAAAATTGTAAGATTAGGAAATGGGAAGTAGGGGAGAAATGCAACTTATCTTGCATTTTATCTTGCAAGTTATCTAGTCCCTGTGACTTCAGTTTGAAGGGATTGAAAGATTCAGAACATAAGCTTAGGCAAGAAGTCACTTGGCAAGGGTGGGAAGATAGTTTAACCAAAAGTAATGAAAACTGGTCTGACATTCTCATGATGAAATTTCGATGCGGAGAGGAAGTTCTCATCACTACAGCTTGAGTTCAGTTACCCAAGACAATCATCAGTCATGCTTAGGGTCCTTGCAAGTAGCTTGTGTTTGCAGATTGCTGAGACTTTGGACCTGTATGGTCTGCAAACTAGGTCCATTTTATTTTACAAGGTGCATGGATTGAAAAATGAAACCATCTCTACAATACAACCTTACAGATTTATACGGGCAGTCAGAATGCTGGTGAGGAGCCTGGCTGACCTGTGAGCACGCAGTGGCATCTTCCCGTCTCCTCTCCTCCCAGTGGGAGTCTGTTTTTATGTGTGGATTCGTTGCACTGACCAGGTGTTTATCACGTGTATTTGTGTATGTGTGGGTGCATGTCCTGGCCTTGTGCTGTTTCTCTGCCTAGAACCATAAGGAGGGCCAGACAAGGTGAGTACATCTTTGAATGGGAAACCTCCAAGGGAAACTAAGATGCTGTAGGAAATGGTAAAAGTGGCTCAGTTGCTGAAGGGTTTGGTCCCTTCCCTTACAATCTGAAATGAAAGAGACCTGGCCTGATGCTGAGAGGGATGTTGCCACAGTGTCCTGACAAGAGGGAGAGGCCCTAGCTGATGACTCTGTGTGCTCAGCATGGTCCGCTATGGATGAGCAGTCACAGATGTTAAAATGGTTGGGATCTGCCCTTCCGCTTTTCTCCTACTGGGCCTCCTTCCATCTTTTCCATTCTCTCTTAATTCCCTGCCTCCTCTTCCTCTTTATTTTCTCTCAACTTGAAATTCCTGCTGGTGTCAGCCCTGTTGAGCTGTGAGGGAGATCCCAGTTTAATTGACTCAACCCCACCAGGTGAGCATCAGAACAGGCATCCTCTGACTTTCTGTGGCTTAATAGTCACACTCTCTGTAAAAACTCCTGGACCCCAGACTCTGAACTACTCCTTGGCCTTCAGGTTCACGGATCTCCTTGGCCACTGAGGGTAACTAAAAGACACCAAAACTGGGAGATTTGCTCCAGCACTGATACTGGGCAGCTGGATTGCAGTGCTGCCCACGGTGCCTGTCTGTGAAAGGCAGATAGATCAGGTCGTCGCTGGTGTGCACTAATGTTTATGTTCTCTCAAAACCGACCATCTAGGGGCATCTCTTCTGATAAGAGAATATTTTGGAATCCTTTTTGCTGTTGTTTGGACTGTCTGTCTATTAATTATTTCAGCATTTATGGAGCCTACACTTTCACACCTTGACTTTGTATGCCATCCACTGAGGGCCACAGGGCATAGGAAAGGTCATGTCCTTGAGGTGATGGCTAGAAAGCTGCCATTGCCGTATCCTCTTGCTGTGCTCTTAAACAGACACAAATAAAACAGGCTTAGCCCCATGCTTCTCTAACCTTTCTGTTCAGTGGCTTCTTTGCTATATATTATACCTCTCTCATTTTTAGTCCCTATAAAGATTAAAAGTGGTGCCACTGGATTTCCTGACAAAGAGAAATCAAGCAATAGAAACCTATTGATTCCTACCCACCCTCCCTCTCTCCTCCCCCCTACACCTGCCCTACTCCCCCCTTCCCCCCAAAGCCAGGCCTCTTCTCTCCTCCTCTCTCCTCTCCAAAGATATCTGCCTAGGCCACAGTAAGCCTCTGTTGTCCAGGGGCCTGCAGAAACAACTTAAGTGTGGAAAGCCCTGCCTGAGGGTGGAATGAGCACCCGCTCAGAGCCCTGAGTGATGCTGTGTGGGTGCAGCACCCTGCCCGTCCCTGCTCTGGTGTCAGAGTCCTGACTGGTGAGTCTGCCTGCTCCATGTGGCACGCGTGGTTATGCGCGTGTCCCTGTGACCCTGTATCGTTATTATAGTGTAGCAGCACTGGTTAGAGTTCCAGGATGCTTTATTCTTCTATACAATTTGTAACCACCTTTCCAATAAAATAATTAGTATAAAATTTGAAAGTGTTGGTCAAATGAAAACACAAGGCATCAATCCCAGTTGTCAGCTCTCTGGGAAAGAAGAGCACAGCCTTTCCTGCCAGATTCAGAGTGCTGTGCTGTGTCACTGTCTGTGGAAGGGTGCCTGAGCCAGCACCTGTGGTTTCCTGGTCCCAGAACACAGGGCAAGTGTCCCCTTGGGGACCAGAAGACAGAGCCCTCACGGTGCAGGGCAGCCCAACAGCCATGTCTCCTGACGTTGGCATTAACTTCACATCCCTATTGTGTAGAATTGACTTGGAAATTACTCACTAGTAGTTCAGTAAGAGGTTGGCTACCTGTTTTCCATCCATTAATAAATAACTAGATAACCCATTAAGTTTTAAGTCAATGTGAAAAGAAACTGTGGAAAACTCTAAAATGGAAAGTGAGGCTGTCCAGTGGAACACTGGCTGTCCAGCTATGCACATCAATTTTAATCTTCACCTGAACCAGATCAGTTTTTATTTCTTGGGAAGGTGAGGCCAAGATCCCTTGTTTTGGTCATACAAGCAAGTTTTAGTGTGCAGAGCCGCAGGGTTTGAAGACAGACATTGCATTTCGTAGCTCTACCTCCAGCTGATGTTTAACTCCATAGGACACTGCTGGTTACCTAGGCCACTGCTGGTTACGAGCAGATAGGCAGAAGGTTGTTCTCAAGGCAGTTTATACTTGATCACTGGATGAAACATCGTCACATTTTTATTTGCCAGCCTACCTGCCCCAAGTTTACCTTTTAGTCTATTGGGGATGGTCATTTTGAAGGCCAGTGAAAGCAGGTCAGACACTCAGTAGACAGTGCTCTGGTCTCTTAGGTCTCCTCAGTAGAAAAGTGCTCTGGCCTCTTAGGTCTCCTCTACAGACAGTGCTCTGGCCTCTTAGGTCTCCTCTACAGACAGTGCTCTCGCCTCTTAGGTCTCCTCAGTAGAAAAGGACTCTGGCCTCTTAGGTCTCCTCTACAGACAGTGCTATGACCTCTTACGTCTCCGCAGTAGACAATGCTCTGTCCTCTTAGGTCTCCTCAGTAGACAGTGCTCTGGTCTCTTAGGTCTCCTCAGTAGAAAAGTGCTCTGGCCTCTTAGGTCTCCTCTACAGTCAGTGCTCTGGCCTCTTAGGTCTCCTCAGTAGACAGTGCTCTAATCTCTTCGGTCTCCTCAGTAGAAAAGTGCTCTGGCCTCTTAGGTCTCCTCTACAGACAGTGCTCTCGCCTCTTAGGTCTCCTAGGTAGAAAAGGGCTCTGGCCTCTTAGGTCTCCTCTATAGACAGTGCTATGACCTCTTACGTCTCCACAGTAGACAGTGCTCTGGCCTTTTAGGTCTCTTCAGTAGAAAAGTGCTCTGGCCTCTTAGGTCTCCTCTACAGACAGTGCTCTGGCCTCTTACGTCTCTGCAGTAGACAATGCTCTGGACTCTTAGGTCTCCTGTACAGACAGTGCTCTGGGCTCTTATGTCTCCTCAGTAGAAAAGTGCTCTGGCCTCTCAGGTCTCCTCATTAGACAGTGTTCTGGCCTCTTAGGTCTCCTCATTAGACAGTGCTCTGGCCTCTTAGGTCTCCTCAGTAGACAATGCTCTAGCCTCCTATGTCTCCTCAGTAGAAAAGTGCTCTGGGTTCTTAGGTCTCCTCAGTAGACAGTGCTGTGGCCTCTTAGGTCTCCTCAGTAGAAAAGTGCTCTTCTCTCTTAGGTCTCCTCAGTAGACAGTGCTCTGGCCTCTTAGGTCTCCTCAGTAGGAAAGTGCTCTGGCCTTTTAGGTCTCCTCAGTAGACAGTGCTCTGGGCTCTTAGGTCTCCTCTGTAGAAAAGTGCTCTGGCCTCTCAGGTCTCCTCATTAGACAGTGCTCTGGCCTCTTAGGTCTCCTCTGTAGACAGTGCCCTGGCCTCTTAGGTCTCCTCTACAGACAGTGCTCTGGCCTTTTCTTTGACCATTTAGTAAAGGGGTGAATTTTACAAAAAGGAATTTTCTATTTTAAAAAAAATAAGAGTTCTTTAAAACTAAAACTATGTGTGGAAATGTAGCTTGTGGTATGTCTACTCTTAGATTTGTGCTGGTTTGTGCTAAGCAGTGCTGTTGGCAGCTGTCAAGGTACATGTAGCTATCCCCAGGCCTCGGGGTGCCCTGGTGTGTGGATACATGTGTGGATGTCAAGGTGCTGTCAGTCCAGCTTCAGCCCATGGCATGTGGGTATCGTGGAATAATCAGAAAACAGCTCTGTGCATCTGATTCTGGGGTTGTTGAGAACCTTCTTCACAGTGACTCAGCCCAAAAGCAAGTTCACATCTGGTTTTCCTGGTGACTGCAGAGCCAACACAGCTATAAAACACAGTGGACTAAGAGGAAATAAATACCTCAGAAACCACAAGGAAGCACCCCAAGAAAGTGGAGATAGTAGGAAAGGCCAGCAGCAGGTGGAGGCCATGGGCCAAGGGAGCCCTTCAAGTGTGCACAGAGCCTTGTCAGGGAGCAGCCCAGGAGCAGCTGCTGATACCTGCCTAGTTCAGGAGCAGCCAGGTTAGCTCAGTTAGAGACTGAGCTGGCCTGTAGGAGACACGCAGTAACTATGTATTAATCAGACTCCAATTTGGCTTAAGTGTGGAGTAGTTAATGTTGATAATCTCTCAGAATTGCTTCCCCCATTTTAGTTACTATTGAAAGAAACTAGCTGAAAAAGGATTTATGATTGAGAGAGTCTTTAGGTACTAAGGCGTAATTAAAAGGAGCCCCCTCCTTGGGCTCACAGACAGCCACACACCTATGGCAGGTTTGCTCCTTGCCTCTCTCCATCTGTCAAGAGCACATGGGGCTGTGTGTTTGGGCAGCAGACTTGAGGGAGGGTTCTAGCTGAGGTGAATTACAAATCTCATCTCGGTTCCTGCCACCTTATTTATCAACTTGTGTTTGTTGTCCCTGCTGGTTGCCAGCTGAAAGAAAGCCACCTTGGGCCTTGACTGGGTAGATGGACCATGCCCACCCATCCCTGGGCTCATCTGTAAGCTGGACTAGCTGCCCTTTCTAAGGTGACCCCCTGCTCTCCGCTTTCCCTTTCCTGGGGCTCTCTTAGCACATTGATCATATCAACAGGCTTGATACCAGATGAGCCTCCATATTTGGAGAAGTATACAAAAACTATGTTTGTTTAGTGAAATCAGAGGACCTGATGATCATCCTTGGCTATTTCAGGCAGCTACACCTCACCCACTATCAGAAAAACTAGTATGCCGAGGGGCAGAGTGCACAGCCACAAGCCACTCCACCCTCCTTGCTTCCCTTGGCAGCGTCCTCTGTGCCAGGATGCTCAGTGGCATGAAGGCTGCATCCCTGGGGGAGTGTGGGAGTTGTCACAAGGAACCTTTGAATCTGCCCAGCAGTCAAGTGTCCCCACCTCCCCTTTGGGCTCCCCCTGCCACCCATGTACGTGGCTATGCTGAGCACACACCTGCTCTTTAGTTCTCCAGCCAACATTTATCTTTGATGTTGCCCAGGGCCAGCCAGTGCTGGAACAGCTTCTAAATATAGACACCCTGGCAGACTGCATCTTAGTGCCCGGCGGGAGTTCACTTGGCTGATGCAGTTTTATTTATTTATTTTGATTTATCATTGCCATTTCTGGCAGTTTTGAATTATGGTGTTATAGAGTATGTCCAGCCCAGAATCACACAGCTTACTCTGGACCCAGCGCCATCAACCACAGCACATGACAGCTGATAACCAGATTCACATAACTCATGTAGCAGCCGCCTTACAGACCTGGTGGGAGCAGGTTGGGAAGGCAGGCACAGGCATGGCTGTGGAAGAACCTGAGTGGAGGGGCCATGGGGAGAGGCACAGAGCGTGGCCACAGGGAGCAGCTGCTGTGGACTCCCGCACCCTCCTATTGGCTGCTCGTGTTCTTGTGCCAGGAGGGAGGCTGTCACAAGGAGGAGCAGGAAGGTTGGCTTCCAGTATGTATTTTAAAGGTAATTGAAAGTATCAACCAGCTTCACCCCCTAGTGCCAGGATGCTGGAGCACCCACTTCCACATGACTCATGCTAGGGCCGTAAGAAATGTGAGCCAGAGCCACTGCCTCTGCTGCCCACAGAATTGCTCTGGTAGGGGATGTTTAGCCTGAATTAATCGGGTTATTAGTGAGGTACATGTGCAGAATGGCCACAGACATGGCAAACCAGTCTGTGTAGAGGTCATCTCCACCTGTGGAAGTCAGCCTTGCAAAGGTGGTAGGCTAGTGAAGGGAAAAAGCGACTTGAAAACATTCCTTTATTACCGTTTTCAGTCTTTCGGTTACATCCTTTTACAGGCTGACACAAGCAACAAATACGTTGTTTTTAAACCTTTTTTTAATCTTTAAAAATTGTGTTTTCTGAACTGAATCAAATAATTCTTATATACGTAGCTACCAGTTTTCAAGTAGGCAGACCATGTGTAAACTGGTTTTCTTCCTGGAGCTCTACCCCATTATGTGTTATAAACAGATACCCAGAGAGGTGGAAACCTGGTTACAGAAGGAAGTCTTTTGAAATGTTATTTATTTGCTCACTCCTTTAGTTAAACTATGTCATACCTAAACTGTCCCACAAAGACCATTTCACATCTGTATTTAAAAATCTCCCTAGGATTCTCTAAACTTGGGGTGCCATTATTAAAAATCTTAATTCAGTCTTAAATGTGCTTCTGTAAAATGAAGTAACTGCATAGCTCTTGACTGGCAAATATAGTTGATCTTTTTTGTCTAGGAATGTAATTGTATTTTTAGCTTCTGCCAAAACAATTTGGATGGCTTTGAGGAAAAAGGCATATATCATGTGCATGTAGAAAATGCAGCCTGTTACATTGTCATGTATGCTAGCTTTTCACATTATAGGCTCTCACGTCCTGGCTGGTTAGAATGTGGCGGGAATTTGTGAAAGTTTGCTGAAATTTGGTGGGATAAAACTTCATACTGCAAACATACATGGCTATCAAAATAGATCAGTTTAATATTACATAACAACCAACCTCAAAACTTGGTGGCTTAAAACAGTCACTTTCTTGTGCTTGTGGATTCTGTGCTAGGGATGTGGATTGGGCTTGTGAACTCCGGGATGGAGCTGTAATTACAATGGGGTTCACCTGGCATGCTCACTAGCTGCTGGGGGCTGGGGTCAATTTTCTGGCAGTGTCTTCACCCACAGTCTGGTAGGCAGGGCCCTCTCTGGAGGCTGTCCACATGGCCTGCTGATCCTGCCTGGGACTTCCTCACAGCCTAGCAACCTTAAAGTATCAGAATGATGAGGTGAGTGTCACAGGGAAGAGCCGGAAGCTTTGGCACCATTTCAGGCCCGGCCCTGCACATCACCCAGTTGCACTTCCATTCCCTTCTTTTGGTACAAGAGTCACAAGCACCCCACATTCAAGAGAAAAGGACACAAACACTATTCGTCAGTGGATGGATGATCAAAGAATTTTTAGACTGTTTAAAATTGCCCCCTTGCAGCATAAGGCTTTTCCTTTCAGTCCTGAAAACCCATTAGTAAGTTTTTCCCTTTATTTTGCACATACAGTGTTTCAGAATCCATGTCCTCAGAGTGTTTGATGCCATACCATAGACTGTGAAGGTACAGCATAACTATTTCTCCTGCCCCTTCTTCTCTTAGTGTTCTGGAGAGAGGGAGAAAAGAGAAGGGCAGTGAAAGGATGAGGCAGGATTGATCTAGTGTGTGCCGTGAACTGGAGCCAGCTTGCTGGCAGGTCAAGGCCTTTCCTGGAGAGCAGTGTTGACCAGAAGTAGTGGACAAGCACCCCGGGCTTATGGCCAGGCAGTCAGGAGACCTTTCCTGAGGGTGATGAATTGGTGCTCTCGGGCCACTGTGAGCCTGGAGTGACAAGGGATTAGTAAGAACTGTGAGGCTAGGTAGCTGAGAAGAGGAACACTTAGCCTGCAAGAGAAAACCCCAGGTCTGCAGCGCAACAGCCCAGCGAGACTGAGCACCTGGAGGTTTCTCTGCACAGAGTTGGTTCATACTCTAAGATTTCTTTACCTTCTAGTAAAGATTAATCTTGCCCTTGAATGAACTCAGCCTGAGTTGTAAAAAACAAGTGCTTAGGCATGCCCAAGATTATACAATGGAAACCAGCCAGTGAACCCTGGCTCTGAGACTAACAGCAGAGAGCACAAAGAGCACAGCTGAGGCACACAGTCCACGTCAGTTGAGGTCAATGGCCCGGCGGCCTGGCCGGCTCCGTAATGGGCAGTGCTGTGGCTATGTGCCTCCTCTCACTGTTCCTTTGCCTGGGGTGAGGCCTCCCCTTTCCCCACTGAGAGCAGGCACTCCAGTGCTCACTGGCTCGCTCGCTGCACACCTGCCTTCCAGGCACTGGATGGAGTGCTCCTGAGAGTCTGTCTGCCACTCTCCCCTGTGAACAGCCACCTTCCAGTCCCTGGCCACCCTTTAAAAGTGTGTCCTCTCCTCCACGTGACATGAGTGGCCCAAGGCCCAGGCCACTCTCCCTGCTGCCTGTATTTGACCAGTTTATCAATGACAGCTGGCCTAAAAAGTACCAGAATATTACATATTTCCATTAGGACCGTCTTTTAGTAGACAACTTTACACAAGGCTGACTTTAAAATATTAAAAAGTGAGTGTCCCGTGTATAGCTAGCAGCTCAGTAATCCTGTGTAGTTTAAATTAGATTTTACTAAAATAGAGAACAGCTGGCTGTAGATCATAATCTCTCAGAACCACGTGGAGCTGCCCTGCCTGTCAGACGTCAATGAACCATCTGTGAAGCCTTGCCATTGGTAATGGTTTGGATGTATTTAATTTCAGATAGACAGTGATAAACATTCATATTCCCACTCCTGTCGGCCCACATGGATCTTTCAGTCTTCTAAAGCATTAGTTCCTTTTTTACCCTGTCCCTTTCTGTCACCAAGAACTGGCCAGTATTTTATTTATCAATGCTGTGTGTAGCCTGGGATACCTTTTGGTTCAGATTCTCTGAACTTCTGCACCTTGGACATGTACTCACTGCAGCACTCCTCCCCAGAGCTGTTGGGCTTGGCATGGGGCATGTGTGGATACGGTCACTGTGGCCAGGGCTGATGTCAGCCTCTCAGCTGTAGAGGACACAGTCACTGCGGCCAGGGCTGACATTGGCCCCTTGGCCGTAGAGGATGCGGTCACCGCATCCAGGGCTGGCACCAACCTCTCAGCCATAGATCACTGTTGTACTGCAGCGACTTTTCTGAACATTAACTCTTTTTCTTTCCAGATATCCTTTTTATGTTAAAACCCATGTTGTCCGTGAATATACTGTTTTATTCTGAAACTTCTTTCATGTTTGAAATATTTTACTTACTTCCCCTTCTTTTTGCACTACTCTCACTAACTTCTAACAATTCAATAACCCCTGATTCTGTAACTGTGTGGAATATTGCTGTGCGCACTCTTATGCCTGTACACTGTAGAGACATTACTTTTAAAGCTTGATCCCAGGTCCTCACAACTCGGGGTTTGTCTACATGGTGGTACGTCTCCAGTGGGGTATTTGGCATGCTTTGTCTAAACAGGTCGGCATCGATCTAGCAGTTGTTCCTGATACTGAAATAGAAATTTTGAAATGTTAGCTATATAGGAAAATTTCCCAGAGGTCCCATCCATGGGGCTGCCTCCCCAATTCCTTTGTGAGCCCAGGCACTATGGCCCTTTTAAGAGAAAAGTCTGGCTCCCGCCGTCAATGCCTCCCCCTTTTCTCATTAAGTCGTAGTCTGGTTCCTGCCATCTCAAGACAGGTCAGCCCAGTGAAGAGCAGACCGACTTTCATTTCCTGAGTATAGTTCTAAGCACCAGAAATGGGCAAAGGTAACCAAAGCAGGAAATATGCAGAGGCACGGCATTGAAGGAGCCAGCGTCAGATCTGGACTGGGTGAGAGCTTCTGCCCGGATATGCCTTTCTCCTGCTGTTTATTCTGAGTTCAGAGAGAGAGAAAGAAAGAAGGTAGATGGTGCCAGTACCAGAAATGGAGACAAAACGCTCTGGGGCTCGCAGAGTGTGTCTGTGACCCGGGTGTAATCTTGCAGGTGTACACACAGAGTGAATTGTCAGAGTCAGTGTAAGTCATCAGGTGTCAACCATGGTGACTCCACTCAAATAGACTGTAGGTGTGTGTCTTTGGGGGGGGCCCCCCCCCCCCCCCGGCCCCGGGCCCCCACAGAGACGGCGCTCCACGCGGCACGCGGGGCTTGCTGGG
>CAUYPK010151644.1:0-20764 GCA_963574355.1 Loris lydekkerianus
CTGGCTGGCGCCTTAGCTGCTTGAGCCACAGGCGCTGAGCCAGTATCAAACTTTTCTTTCTTTGCCTGGCGGGGCCGCGCCGCCCGGCCCGCCGGGGGCCCGGGCGGGGGCGGGCGGCGCGGCCGCCCCCCCCCCCGCCGCCGGCGGCGCCGGGGGAGCCAAAGAAAGAAAAGTTTGATACTGGCTCAGCGCCTGTGGCTCAAGCAGCTAAGGCGCCAGCCAGATACACCTACACATTGAGCTGGCCGGTTCAAATCTAGCCCGGGCCCACCAAACAACAATGATGGCTGTAACCAAAAAATAGCCAGGCGTTGTGGTGGGTGCCTGTAGTCCCAGCTACTTGGGAGACGTAGACAGGAGAATCACTTGAGCCCAGGAGTTGGAATTTGCTGTGAGCTGTGATGCCATGGCACTCTACCTAGGGCAACAGCTTGAGGCTCTGTCTCAAAAAAAAAAAAAGTTTGAACCTTTGAGTTTTGTGGAGTTTAAATGAGATATTGTATATAAAAAGTGACTTGTAAATGTTAAAGACATACACACATATATTAAAAATCCAAGATGGGTACTGTGGCTCACACCTATAATTCCAGTACTCTGGGAGGCTGAGCAAAGGGGATTGCTTGAGCTCAGAAGTTTAAGACCAGCCTGAGCAATAGAGAGACCCCATCTTTACTAAAAACAGGAAAATTATCCAGGCATTGTGGCAGATTCCTGTTGTCCCAGCTACTCAGGAAACTGAGGCAGAAGGATCACTTGAACCTAGGAATCTAAGGTTGCTGTGAGCTATAATGCCATGGCAGTCTAGCCTGGGCAACCAAATAAGACTCTGTTTCAAATAAGAAATAAATAAAATATTGAAAATCCCTAGAGAGGTATATTCTATAATCTTACTCAGTGAAACTTAGAAAATCAAAACCTGTGTAGATACCTAACCTTGCTATAGTAGAAAGCCTTGACCTCAAAATAAGGACTTTACACTGTTATCTTCTTTCCTTAATGTGCAGATTGCCAAATTCTCTCAGCTTTCATTTCTCTGATCTAAGTTAAGCCAGTTTCTTTGGCCTTTCTTCATAGGGGCCGTACATGTATAATGAGGAATGTAGATGCGTCTTGTAAGTTTGCGTTCATGAAATAGCAAAGCGCCCATTATTGTTGGGACTTGGGTATTTGGCTACCTCATCTGTTGCAAAAAGCCCAAGCCAGACACAGCAGCCGAAGGAGCCCTCATAGGCTGTTGGTGTCACACAGCGCTGATGCAAGATGACTCATCACACACAAGATGAGTCTGGCCCCTGCTTCTGTGCAGCTGTTTGAGAAAAGCCAAAAATTTCTGATGCCAAGATAAGGGGGACTTGGTAAGCAAACCCAAATTTCTCAGTCTTCGCATCTCTTACAAAATTACAATTCTGCTTGGGTCGGTGGGCCAGCCAGTGCGGGGCCTACTGAAAACACATCCAAGACACTAATCTGAGCTCGAAGAGGCTTCCCACTCCCAGGCTGGCCCTTTTTGTGTCCTATAGTTACTGAATCAGTCATTTCTCTCACTGATACATGAGGTAGGCTTAGGGTACATTTGGCAGTAGGATCAACAGTTTTGCAAAGAGAAAATAACCTGCCAGCCAAAGGGACATCAAATCTTTGGGCGTGGTGAGGACATACGACTCAGATTTCCAAGCCATCTTTTCTCTAGGCTGGGCTCCGCCACCTCCACATTCACCTTCCATTTCCAGTTTGGTTCATGAGGCCCGCCCTCAGGAAGCATCCTTTAGGATTTGGAATAAGTCTCCAACAGCTCTGTGTGTTTTAGCTGGTGAGGAATATAAAGGAGAGAAGTAGACGCATTTCCAGGAGGGCCCTGGAGCAGATCTGGGAGAGCTAAGTCAAAGGGTCTCCTTCTGCCTTGCAGAATGAGTGTCACCTCTCAATCCCCTAGGGATGGCATGCAAGGACTCTGAAGAGAAGCCACTCATTTCCTTCTACCTATTATTGGGCTTTCTAGAAATCTTCCAGAAAGAACAACCTGTGGATGGAAGTTGGGACTTTCCCCTTCGGCCACTTCTCAAAACAGGAGGTTCTTCCTCTTTTCATCACCAGGAGAGGGATAACAATCAAGGTTTCCCTTGAGCGGCACCTGTGGCTCAAAGGCGTAGGGTGCCAGCCCCATATGCTGAAGGTGGTAGGTTCAAACCTAGCCCCCGCCAAAAACTGCAAAAATAAAAAATAAAAAATAAAAAAATCAAGGTTTCCCCTTCAGAAGGTGCAAGAGAGTGAGCTTTCCCATATACTTTTCTAAACTGCTTACATGACCCAAATGAGAGTGGGAATTGCAAGTATGGCGGCCCAGCCTTCTAAGATGAAGCACCTGTGGTTTTACAAGGGCAAATATGATTATGAGCATAGTAAGACTGCCAACAAAAGTTATTAGAGTTTCCTGTGATATGTGGGAAAAAATAAGCCTTGGAAAGTCAGACATCTGAGTTTGAAGTAGGATGTCTCAAAATGGACTGTGACACCAAATGCCTTCACATACATGTATTCAGCCATGTTGGCAAGTGGATAGTCGTAAGGTTGGAAAATATGACGGCAAAACAATGGAGAAGGGGTACTTCCATCTTTATTTTTCTTTTTCATTTTTTGGCACTTCCATCTTTAAATACAAACCAATGAATTAATTTATTTGGAGAGATACGCTTATTTCTAGGACATTTCTTCACATTTATTTAGGATATATGTATTAATGTGATACAGTAGTTAATGAGCAGGCAACCAGGAATTAAAATACCTGTCCTCTCTATCAGATCTCACAAAAGTTTGAAAAGAAGTAGAGAGCAGGGGCTGGGGTTTCCACAGAGACTAGATTCCCTACAGACTTCGAGCTTTCTAGATTATGTATAAACCCCCTTCCAGTGAAACAATTCTCAGGTTGTTAATAAGCAGATGTAACTACTAGCCCCTAGCCCCGAGGACTAAGTTAGCTGAGGATATTAAAAATGGTGATTCTATGTTTATAACAACTCAATCCGCAATCACAAAGATGTGGAAACAATATAAGTGCCCATCAACCCATGAGTGGATTAATAAAATATGTGTGTGTGTATGTGTTTGTATATATATGTATATATGTATGTATATACACGTGTATATATGTATGTGTATATACACATATATACACACATACCCACACTCTTTGGAATATTATTCTGCCATGAAAAAGACTTTGCATCTTTTGTATTTACCTAGATGTATCTGGAGAACATTCTCCTTAGTAAAGTAACTCAAGAATGGAAAAGCAAGCATCCCATGTATTTAATACTAAGTTAAAACTAGTAGATTAACAACTACAGGCCCACACAAAGGAAAATTAAATTCAAGAAAGGGGATAGAGGAGAGGTTCGGTACATTCCCACCTAATGGGTACAATGTAGGGGTATATAGCACACCTTCAGGGTGAAAGACTCAACTATAACTTGAATGTTACCTTACAAATACAAACAATGTGACCTAATTGAAAGGACCCTAATATTAATCTGAAAAAATATATATTTCAGCAAAAAAGATGGAAAAAATAAAATGGTGATTCTGGAATCTGTCAATGTTGATAATCAAACAACTGTTTTTATTTATATTCTTATCCTCACATCTAATACTTGGCTTTAAACACCTTTCAATGCCTAGCATTCATATTGTCAGACCTAGTAATTCTCCCACTATGCTATAGCCTCTTGTAAGTGTGAGATTAACTAAGTCCTGGAACCAGAACTTGATGAGAAAAAAAATGTCTTAGTAAATGATTATACAGAGGTGAGCTTTACTCTTAAGGGCCCAGATATCAAGGAGCCTCACCCCTGTCAAGAATGAGGTCACAGCTCTGCATAACCAAGAAGGAGGACTAGGCAGTGTAAAACAGAAAAGGTAGGGAGGGAGAGGACCTCCACATGGTAGCATCCCAGGACCCCAAAAATCTTCATCAGGGTCTTCTAAACAGTACTCCTTTGTGTGAGCGGTTTTTATTGTGGGGAAAAAAAAAAAAAAGAGTCCAACTTCATGTCATGATAAACACAGTCCAGGACTGAGGCCTCCAGGGAGAGGCCAGGACTCAAGGCAAAGAAGGCAGAGAGAGCCATTCCCCCGTCAATTAGCAGAAACCTTTAGGATTCCTTTGACTTTCACCTATTCCAGAATTGGAAGTTTGGAGATAATGTTACCTGGAATGTCACAATCTCAATTGACATTGGGGTTACTTAGAGATTAAGCCAAAATTGGTTTATAAGGATGTTTGTCACAGAATTACATGTAACAAAAATTAAAAACCTAAATGTGCAAAAGAGATCTGGTTTAATACATTAAAGGAGAGCTAAATGAGGAAATAATATGTAGCTGTTAAAATTAATTCATTTTAAAGAATATTTAATAATCTGGGAAAAGCTCCTGCTATAAGATCAAGAAGAGGAGTAAAATTCAGGCTGTTATGGCTGGTAGTAGTTCTGGGCTGGTTTTTTTTGTTTGTTTTTTTGTTTTTTTGTTTTTAATAAATGTCCTTTTCTTGAATTAAAAAGAAGACTAAAATTTTAACAGATGGGACACAGTGGGTCATGACTGTAATCTTAACACTCTGGACAGCCAAAATAGAAGGTTCACTTGTGGTTAGGAGTTTGAGACCAGCCTGAGCAAAAGGAGACCCTTCTCAACTAAAAATAAAAAAAATGAGGTAGGTGTGGTGGTGAGTATAGTCCCAGCTACTTGAAAGGCTGAGGTAAGAGAATCACTTAAGCCCAGGAGTCTGAGGTTGCTGTGAACTAGGCTGAGGCCACAGCACTCTAGGCTGGACAACAGAGTGAGACTGTCTCAAAATAATAAATAAGGCCAGGCATGGTGGCTCACGCCTGTAATCCTAGCCCTCTGAGAGGCCAAGACAGTGGATTGTCCTATCTAAACACTTCATCTCTAAAAATAGCCGGGGCGTTGTGGTGACCACTTGTAGTCCCAGCTATTAGGTGCTGAGGCAAGAGAATCACTTGAGCCCAAAAGTTTGAAGTTGTTGTGAGCTGTGATGCCATGGCACTCTACCAAGGGCAACAAAGTGAGAGTCTGTCTCAAAAAATAAAATAACTAAAATTTTAACACAGATCACTCCAGAATTTGTGAAATTATAAGTGACTTGTCTTTTTATGTATTTTCCTTCTACATAATTTTCAAACTCTCCATGATGAGCAAAGTAGTTTTTTTAAATCAGGAAAAATAAACTCTACTTTTGAAGAGTAGGGGTGCAGTTTGTTTGTGTTGGTGGATTTACTTGGCAAAGACACAGGAGATCAGGAATGTAAAAGGAGACATTACAACTAATACTACAGAAATATATCTGTGACTCCATGAAAACCTCAAGGCAAAATGAACTAGAAACCCTAAAGGAAATGTATAAAGTTTTGGAAACACACAACCTTCAATGCTTTTGTCAGGAAGAAACAGAAATCTTAAATAAACCAATCACAAACAATGAGGCTGAAAGAATAATAAAAAAATTCCAAGTTAAAAAAAAAAAAAAGCTCCAGCCCAGACATACTAACAATCAAATTCTACCAGACCTACAAAGAAGAACTGGCACCCATTCTACTAAAATTGTTATATAACATTGAGAAGGAGAGAACCTCCCCTAACTTATTATTTGAAACCAGTAGGACCTTAATGCCAAAGCCAAGAAAGGACACAAGAAAAAAGGAAAACTACAGACCAATATCCCTTAGGAACTTAGATGCAAAAATCCTCAACAAAATATGTACTAGTAAACCAAATTCAACAGTACATAAAAAAGATAAGCCACCATTATCAAATGGATTTCATTCCAGGAATGTAAGGATGGTTCAACATATGCAAATCAATCAATATAATTTACCACTAAACATCATACTGAATGGGGATAAGTGGAAAGCATTTCTCCTAGGAACTGAGACAAGATAAGGGTGTCCACTGTTGCCACTTGGATTCAACATAGTACTGGAAGTCCTACTTGCAATTAGGCAAGAGAAAGAAACCAAGGTCATCCAAATTAGGAAAGAGGAGATCAAATTATTCCTGTTCACTGACAATATAAATGTGTATCTAGAAAACCTGAAAGACTCCACCAAAAGACTCCTGGAATTGACAAATAAATTCATCAAAGTCTCAAGTTACCAAATGATTATACACAAATCAGCAGCATTTCTATATATTAATAGCAGTCAAGCTGAGAGTCAAATCAGGGATGCAATGCCATTAACAATATGTACAAAAGTAAAATACTAAGGAATATACTAACCAAGGAGATGAAAGTTCTCTACAAAGAGAACTAAAGAACACAGATCAAAGAAATCATAGATGGCCAAGAAATTGAAAAACATCCCATACTCATGCATCAGAAGAATTAACTTTGTTAAAATGTCCATACTGCCTAAAGCAATTCACAGAGTCAGTGTGACTCCCATCAAAATAACAACATCATTTTTCACAAATCTAGAAAGAAAAATTCTAAACTTCATATGGAACCAAAAATGAACCCAAATAACCAAAGCATTTTTTTTTTTTTTAACAGAATCTTGGGAGGGTAATTGGTGGGACCACACCTATGGTGCATCTTACAAGGGTACATGAGAAATTTACTAGGTGTAGAATATAAACGTCTTAACACAATAACTAATAAAATGCCGTGAAGGCTATGTTAACCAGTTTGATGAAAATATTTCAAATTGTATATAAAACCAGCACATTGTACCCCATGATTGCATTAATGTACACAGCTATGATTTAATGAAAGAAAGAAAGAAAAGAAAGAAAGAAAGAAAGAAAGAAAGAAAACAGAATCTTGCTCTGTTGCCCAAGCTAAAGTGCCATGGCATCAGCCTGGCTTATATCAACCTCAATCTAAGTTCAAGCAATCTGCAAGCCTTAGCTTCCCAAGTAGCTGAGATTATAGGCACCTGCCACAATACCTGGCTAATTTTCCTATTTTTAGTAGAGACAGAGTCTCGTTCTTGCTTAGGCTGGTCTTGAACTCCTGAGGTCAGGAAATCCTCCCACCTCAGCCTCCCAGAGTGCTAAGATTAGAGGCGTGAGCCACTGCACCTGGTCATAACTAAAGCAATCTTAATCAAAAAGAGCAAATCTGAAGACCTCACATTACGTGACTTCAAATTATACCATAAGGCTATAGTAATTAAAATAGCATGATACTGGTACAACGGTAGAGACATAAATCAATGGAACACAATAGATAACCAAGAAACAAAACCACATGGCTATGGGCAACTGATTTTTGACAAAGCAGACAAAAACATACACTGGAGAAAGGATACTGTACTCAATAAATAGTGCCAAGGAAAATAAGATAGATTCATGCAGAAAAATGAAACAGGATTCCTATGTCTTGCAATATACAAAAATTAACTCCAGGTGTATGACCTGAAACCACAAAACTTCTGGAAGAAACTATAGGAAAAACTCTTCTAGATATCAGCCTAGGCAAAGAATTTATAAATAAAACTCTAAAGGCAAAAATAATAACAACAAAAATTAAAACATGATATTTATTTAAGTAAAAAAAAAGTCCTGGGCAGTGCCTATGGCTCAGTGGGTAGGGCACCAGCCCCATATACTGAGAGTGGTGCATTTGAACACAGCCCCAGCCAAACTGCAACAGAAAAATAGCTGGGCATTGTGGTGGGCACCTGTAGTCCCAGCTATTCGGGAGGCTAAGGCAAGAGAATCACCTAGGCCCAGGAGTTGGAGGTTGCTGTGAGCTGTGATGTCACAGCACTCCACTGAGGGTGATAAAGTGAGAGTCTGCCTCTAAAAAACAATTTTAAAAAAATCCTCTCAGCATAAGAATAATCAATAGAGTACATAGACACCCTACAGAGTGGAAGAAAATATTCACAAACTGTACATTCAACACAGGGCCAAAATATTTAGAAACTACAAAGAACTCAAATAAATCCTCAAGGAAAAAACAACCCCACTAAAAAGCGGGCAAAAGACATGAACAGAGGTTTTTTCAAAAGATATACAAATACTCAAAAGATATGAAAAAAAAGCTCAACATCACTAATCATCAGGAAAATGCAAATTAAATCCATAGTGAAATACAATCTTATCCCTGTCTGAATGGCTATTATCAAAAAAATCAAAAACATTTTTGTGATAGGAGAATCATCTCTAATTCTGTCCAGGTTGTTACAAAAGATACTAGATCACCATCTAGGTACTACCTCGCCATCTCTTTTAATGACTGTATTACATGTTATACCACAATTTATTAACCCATTCATGTATTGATAGGCACTTGGATTATTTCCACATTTTTGTGATTGTGAATTGTGCTGCTATAAACATTTGAGTGCAAGTGTTTCCCCACCCCACCCCTTTGGGTAAATATCTAGTAGCAGGATTATAGGATCAAATGGTAGGTCTACTTTTAGTTCTTTGAGGAATCTCCATACTACTTTCCATAGGTTTTGTACTAATTTGAAGTCCTACCAACAGTGCATGAGTATTCTTTCTCTCCAAAGCATTTGTTGCTTTATGATGTGAGCCATTCTCACTGGGGTTAGGTGATATCTCATTGTGGTTTTGATTTGCATTTCCCTGATGATTAGAGATGTTGAGCATGTTTTTGCCATTAATCTGTCTTCATTAGAAATTTTTCTATTCATGTATTTTGTCCAATTTTTATTGGGGTTGTTTGATCATTTCTTGTTGATTTGCTTGAGTTCTTTGTAGATTTGGGTTCTTAGTCCTTTATCAGATTTGTAGCATGGAAACACCTTCTCCCATTCTGTAGGTTGTCTATTTGCTTTATTGATTGTGTCTTCGGCTGCACAGAAACTTTTTAGCTTGATCAGGTCCCATTTGTTTATTTTGTGTTGTTGCTGTGATTACTTTGGGGGAGTGTCTTCTTCATATTTTTCTTTCTTTTTCTTTTTTTTTTTTTTTTTTTGAGACAGGGTCTTACTCTGTCACACTGGGTAGAGTGCTATGGTGTCATCATAGCTCACAGTAACCTCAATCTCTTGGGCCCAAATCCTCTTGCTTCCGCCTCCCAAGTAGTTGGGACTACTGGTGCCCACCACAATGCCTGGTTATTTTTAGTAGAGAAGGGTCTCACTCTTGCTGAGGCTGATCTTGAGCTTGCTTTTGGGGTCTTCTTCAGAAATTCCTTGCCGATATCTGTAAGAGAGTCATCACAAGTGATGTATCATGAGAATGAAAAAAACAAATACCACATTTACTAACTCTAAATTGGAACTAGCTGTTCAATACCTATATACTCATAGGGAAGCAAAATTTAATGAAATTCAAGGTGAGAGAGAGAAGAGGGAGGGAGTAAATTCACAACTGACAGCTACACTGCATAGGTACATCAGACGTGGTGGATGAAGGGCACACTTAAAACTCTGACTTCAAATATACAAAAGCTAACTATGTAGCCAAAATGTGCGTACTCCTATAGTATCCTGAAATTAAAAAAAAAAAAAAATCAAAAAACAATAGATGTTGGCATGAGTACAGGGGGAAAGGAACACTTACATGCTATTGGTGGGACCATAAAGTAGTACAACCTCTATGGAAAACAATAGGGAGATTCCCCAAAGAACTAAAAGTAGGCCTAATCGTTTGATCCAGCAATCCCACTACATAGTATCTACTGAGGGAAAAGAAGTCATTACCTCAAAAAGACACATGTACCCAAATGTTCATCACAGCACACTTCACAGTTGCAAAGATGTGGAATCAATCTAAATGCCCATCGACTGATGAGCGGATAAAGAAAATGTGGTGCATGTATACACCATGGAGTACTACTCAGCCACAAAAAAGGAGTGAAATGGTGTCATTTGCAACAACGTGGATGGAATTGGAGGCCATTATCCTAAATGAAGTAGCTCAGGAATGATAAAAACAAACACTGCATGTTCTCACTAATAAGCAGAGGCTAAACGATGGGTACACATGGTCATACTTTGTGACCCAGGTCATAAAGGACATTGGAAACTAAGAATGGAGGAGGCTAGGGGGGAAACAAGAAATAAAAACTTACCTGTTGGTTAAGGTAATTTTATAGGTACCATGTACACTATTCTCATGACTGGTGCTTTAAAATCTCTGATTTCAGTACTGTAACAATGTATCTTATGACAAGAACACATGTATCCCTTCATATTTTGAAATAAAAATTGTTGAAAAAAAGAATGAATAAATTTTTACTTAGATTAAAAAAAAAAAAAAAAGACCCAGGAGAGATGAGCAAGAAGGATGTTGCCCTTAAGGACTCTTTGGTCATGATTTATTTACGCTGTACCTGTGTAGGTAGAAACAATATTTTTAAAGCAGAGATGAAAGGGTATTACCATATTACCCTTTTTTTTGTTTGTTTGTTTTGTTTGAGACAGAGTCTCACTCTTTCATCCCTGGTAGAGTGCAATGGAGTGATCATAGCTCAGTGTGACTTCAAATTTCTGGGCTCAAGGCTTCCTCCTGCCTCAGTCTCCTGAATAGATAGGACTGCAGGTACATGCCACCACACTTGCCTAATTTTTTCTATTTTTGGTAGAGGTAGCGTCTTGCTCTTGTTCAGGCTGACCTCAAGTGATTCTCCAGCGTTGGCCTCCCAGAGTGCTAGGATTACAGTTGTGAGCCCCTGGGCCTGGCTGGGATATTACCATTTTAAGGGGACTGCTCATTTTGGCAGGATGTGTATAATGTTTATTTATCCAAACAGTAGAGGACTAAGTACATGGATGACAATTTCAATAATATTTAATCCTAAGGGAAAAAATGGAAAGAAATGCCATTTGTTAAGCAACTCCTGAGACTCTGGGACTACCTCTAGGTATTTTTACCAGGTTACCTCATTTACTCCTTATAATAAGCCTAATTACTCTACAGTGTTATTACACATCTTGCAGCCTCAGAGGAGAAATGACTTGCTCAAGCTCATCCAGCCATTACGAGCCACAGAAAAGAAAAATACCCAGGCTGCCTAACTCCAAAACCGTAGTCCTCCAGTTCAGTGTGTTTGAGGACCCTTCTCCTACAGGAGGATCCATGGGTGCTATAGGGTAGGTCAGGTAGCACCCACCCAGGCTTTGTCGCTGTGGTCATTCTAGGCCCTGATGCAGCATTGCTGAGCTCTCACTGTGTCTGCTTATCTCAACAGATCTTGACAACACCCCCAGCACTGCAGCTGCTGCCAAGGGGGCCCAGTTGGATGAAGAGTGATCACCGCCCCAAGCACAGAAACCCCCCCCCCCCCACCAAGGTAGCCTTGTTTTGCTTCTTTGCAATGTCATCACAAAGTCTCCCCCAGCCCATTAGGAGTGGGAAATGAGAGGCACACTGCCCCCATGGAAGCAGAGAACTGACCCTGAGTGGGGAGGTGTGTATCCTGGGACACAGCCAGGCACTGTGAGGGTTGGGATTTATCTAGTCCTGAAACATGACCTTTTAATGACATTGCTAAGAATGTGCTTTTGGTACAGAATGCAGGCAAGGACCCAAAAGACCAGAGTTCTATTTCCTTTTTGATATCCATCATGCAACATTACCTCTCTAAGCTAATTTGCATTTGGGAGAAAGTAAATACTGAAAGTCTGACACATGCTTAGCTATTTAAGGAGGTTAAGTCATGTTGAAAAGAGCATTTGACTGGGAAACCACTAGTCATTCAATTGCTACTTAGATGTTTCACTTTGGACAAGTCACTAACATTTGTGAGCCCGAGTTCCCATATCTTTAAAAGGAAAGAAATTAAGGAAGGTGTTTGCTTGCTCCCTTCTATATTGAAAGTCTATGTTTGGTCATGCAGAGTGGCTCATGTTTATAATCCCAGCTGAGGGATTGATCTGATCTGATCAGTCTGGAAAGCTGACGTGGGAGGATCATATGAGGCCGGAAGTTCAAGACTAATCTAGGAACAGCAAGACCCCATCCCTACACAAGAAAATTAGCTAGTCATGGTGTCATGTGCCTATAGGCCCAGCTACTCAGAAGGCTGAGGAGGAGGATTGCATCAGCCCAGGAGTTTGAGGCTGCAGTGAGGTATGATGACACTCCTGCATTCTAGCTTAGGCAACGGGATGAGCCCTGTCTCAAAAAAAAATAAATAAATAAATAAAAAATAAGGTCCATAATTTGCCCCCAGACCATCAGTTTTCACAGGGTGCCTCCCAATCCTAGAGCTGGCATTTTGTTGAGTAACTCTGTGTTCACCTTCCATGACTTTTCTGAGTTTACTTCCTCTGGCATTACTGAGCTCCAGCCTCCTTCTGTCGAGGTGTGTGGTTCAATGACTGCTGCAGACACTGAGGGCAGAGCTGGAGGCCAGCCACCACCTTCCAAGAGGCCCCGTCTTGCCTGACACCGGGGCTGCCTGCTGACCTGTCTCCCAGCTGCTGCCATGTCACAGCCCTCCCTGGCAACCCTTCCCACCGACGCGCAGGTGTTTCCTGCCACCAGCTTTCCCCCAACTGGTGTCTCAGACACCGCCTGAAGCGTCAGCTGGCCCCGGAACCTTTGCCATTGGGAATACTGGCACCAGCTCTTCAGCGTACACTGAGCTGCGTACCCTTGGGCCTTCAAAGGTGCCTTGAACAGACGAGTTCCCACAGAGTGGATAATCTCACCCCATTTCACAGATGGGGAACTGTGGCCGCAGGACCTCCTTGTCTTCCAAGAAGGAACAAAGGCAAGGTGTCAGCCAGGGCAGAAATAAAAGCTTCAGCCCCTTCCAGAGCAATGTAAGCTCTCATAATCGGTCATGCATCTTTTTACCTTTTGAAACTTTGTCGGATTTATATATAGCCTCCATCCTGTCCCTCTGAACTCGGCAGGGCTAGCAATCAGTCACTGAGCTGAACACCTGGAACTCTGTGGGGATTATCATTAGAAGGATGCGAGGCCAGGTGTGGTTTTGGACCAGAGACCTATTGGAATAGGGAGCATTTCTCACTTTCCAAGTTTACTCTGCTCAAGTTAAAACAATTAACCTCCTTTCCCCTTCAAACAACTGTTCTCTGAAGCTTTCTGCTAGCAATATACAACGCAAAGACACAATGTCAAAAGTGGACTCTCTACCCTTCAAACCTTCAAGGCAGATGAGACCTGTCCTTGGGGCTTCTTTCTGCCATTGCTGCCTTCCTTTCCCCACTAATTTCACCCACTCCTCAACAATGAAACCTCTCAAGAGCAGCAATTTTCTCTGCTGCTGAGGTTACAGAGAGACTGTAGGAAAAGGGGGGTTGACCATGGATAGGACCCCATGCTCATCTCACAAGTGTTTGCCAGGCTGACCAGCAGGAAAGGCAGGGCAAGGTCATTCCCAACCATTTGTGATCTCAGTTCTCTTAAAATGATGATTTAGCAGCTATTAGCCTGGGTGTGGTGGCTCACACCTGTAATCCATCACTTTGGGAGGCTCAGCAGGGAGGATAGTTTGAATCCAGGAGTTGGAGACTAGCCTGAGCAACATAGTAAGACCTCACCATTTTAGCCAGGTGGGGTAGCACATTCTGTAGTCCCAGCTACTTGGGAAACTGAGGTAGGTGGGTCATTTGAGTCCAGAAGTTTGAGGCTGCAGTGGGCTATGATGACATGACTGCACTCTAGCTTGGGTGACAGAGCAAGACTGTATCTTAAAAAAAAAAAAAAAAAAAGATGGCTGGGTGTGATGGCTCACACCTATAATCCTAGCATGCTGGGAGGTGGAAGTAGGTGAATTGCTTTGAGCTCAGGAGTTCAAGACCAGCCTGAGCAAGACCACATCTCTACTAAAAATAGAAAAACTAGCTGGGCATGGTGGCATATGCCTTTAGTCCAAACCACTCAGGAGATGAGGCAAGAGAATTGCTTGAACCTGGGAGTTCAAGGTTGCTGTAAACTGTAATGATGCCATGACACTCTACCCAGAGTGACAGAGTGAGACTCTGCCTAAAAAAAAAAAAAAAAAAGGAGCTGTTGGCACGTTCCTCTTCTTGGGCTATGATACCTTCCAGGACACACACACACATACAAATACTTAAAACTCTTAGTGACATTAATATTTTCAGGAAATCACGTAGCTCTTCTTTTTTTTAGAGATAGAGTCTCACTTTGTCGCCCTCAGTAGAGTGCCATGGCGTCATAGCTCACAGCAACCTCCAGCTTTTTGGCTTAGGTGATTTTCTTCCCTCAGCCTCCTGAGTAGCTGGGACCACAGGTGCCCACCACAATGCCAAGTTATTTTTTGTTGCAGTTTGGCCAGGGCTGGGTTTGAACCCACCACCCTCGGTATATGGGGCCAGTGCCCTAGTCACTGAGCCACAGGCACCTCCCAAGCTCTTCTTATAGAATATTATGGCTAGCATGAATTGGGTGCTTATTCCCTTCTAGGCACTGTGCTAGGTGATTTTCATGCCCTAATGACTTAATTTAATCCTCACAATAATCTTCTGAGGAAGTAGAAGTGATGAACTCAAAGCCCAAGAACTGAATAACCCACATCACACAGCCAGCAAGTGGTAAAGTAAGGGCTTGAGACCCAGTCTTATCTAACAGATGAGCTTGCTAGTTGTCTGAGACCCTCTCTGTGATCTGGGGGGTCAGCTGTAACTGTCAAGGCATTTCTGGTCTGTGTGAGGCAGCCCAAGCTATCCCTTGGCACCTACATGCCCAAGAGGGAAGCTCACACTCTGCCAGCTCACACAGGTTACAGGGACGGAGCCTTGAACATGTGGCCTCAAACAATCCTCCCACCTCGGCCTCCCAATGAGCTGGGATTACAGGTACGAGCCCAGTCCATCTGTATTTGTTCTCTTTTTTTCTACAGTGCCTATATATTCCTTGTAGCATTTCTTTCTTGCTTTTAATAACACGCTCTTTGTGACAGCCCCCCCAGGCATCTAAATCACTTCTTCAACAATCACAGCTAGACACTGTGCAGGGAAATAGTGTAGGAATAAATCCAAGTCTAGTGGAGATACAGATATTAAACACACACAATAAACATAGAATTACAAATGGTGATGAGCTAGGCCCAGCACAGTGGCTAATGCCTACAATTCCAATGCTCTGGGAGGCTGAGGCGGACAGATTGCCTGAACTCAGGAGTTCAAGACCAGGCTGAGCAAGAGTGAGACTCCATCTCTAAAAATAGGCTGGTGTTGTGGCAGGCACCTGTAGTCCCAGTTACTCTGGAGGATGAGGCAAGAGGATCACTTGAGCCCAAGAGTTTGAGGTTGCTGTGAGCTATGACACAATGGTACTCTACCATTGGGTGTCTACTAGGGTGACAAAGTGAGACTCTGTCTCAAAAAAAAAACAAAACAAAATAAAAATGGTGATGAGCTGTATGAGACTATCAAAGGATGCCATGAGAGGAAGTAAGATAGGGAAGAGGAAGGAGAGGGGAGGGAAGGGGGGAAGCCAGGAGGAGGGAGGGTATTTGGTGGAACCTCACCTAATGTACGTAATGCAATAGTATATTTCAAAACTAGAAAGAATAGAGTGTAAATGCCTTACCACAACAAATAAGTAAGCAAGGTGATGGTTACATTAATCAGTTCAATGTAAGCATTCCACATTGTATAGCAAATCAGTACATTATACCACATAAATGCATCAATGTACATAGTCACAATTTAATAAAGGAAAAAAATTTTAAAAATTTAAAAAAAAAGAATGGATCCTCATTTAGATAGCAGGTGGAGGGGAAAGAGAAGGTACCTCCAAGGAAAAGACATCAAAGCTGAAACAGAAGGTTACCGATACTTTGGATGGAGAAAGGGGAAGAAAATCAAATGCAAGGGCTCTGAAGTAGGAACAAGCTGGGCGGGCTTTATTAACATGATTCATGTGGCTGGAACTGACAGGGCACAGCTGAGAGAGAGTGGCTATGGGCAGCTGGGGCAGATCCTGGAGGCCTTTCCATGAGGTCAGGTGTTTTTGATTTCATCCTAAGTGCAGGAAAGCCATTGGAGGTATCAAGGAGAGGAGAAGGAGAAGAATTATATGAATTGTATTTTACAAAGATCACCAGGCCTGCAAAATGGAGGAAGGTCGGTGGGAGCCACAGGCAGGCAAAGGGAGTCCCTTCTGGTAACCTCAGAATATATGAGATGTCTTCATGGCTGCATTTGTGAGCTCTGTTCCTTCATCTCTTCATCTGTTTTTATCTTGCTCTGCGATTATGTTTTTTTTAAAAAATCACTCCATTTCTTTACAGGTTAAAAGAAAAAAAGCAGGAACAACAGACTAGCTCACTTTCCATTAATGGTCTGAACAGCTGCTGAAATGCCCCTGAGTGCACTAAAGATTCTGAACAGGATGGGAACAGGTGTGACCATCTTTCCTTAGGCAGCAAATGGCAATTTCAGTGGGTTGGCACCAACTGGTCTAATTGGCAAGAACCTGGTTGGGGTCTTCTGCAGAATGGACAGCAGGCCAAAGCACTAGGAGAGGACCTCAGCATAGCAGCAAACAGGCTCTGCCAGGGAGTCTGCTGATGCTTCACAACAAATCTGTCTTTTCACACAACAAGGGTGTTTCGTGAACTCCATGGAATCGTTTTCAGGTTTTAGAAGCAACTTCCTTCCTATGTCTGCCCCACCCAAGCAATGATTCCCAGGACTTACCTGAGACCTCAAGGTCTCCTCACCAGACATACTGGGCGTCCCATCAGCCCAGGACTCTGGCCAGCCAGTGCCTCCACCCCACTGTCCTCTTCTGAGTACAACAGCAATTGCACTACAGAACAAGGGAATACAAATTAGAGGTACAAACTCTTTCCTTGCCAGTGAAGCAGAACATGTGCGCCATATTGCTGGAGACTGGCTTCCCCAGACAGGGGTGCCTGTTGGCTCTGTCTATACTGCTGTCCCTCCCCTTGACCCTATGGAGCCCATCAGGGTCTTAATGACCGATCAAATGGTCCTTAACTGTGCCTACACATCAGAACTTCCTGGAATTCTTTAAAACCATCCATGTTTAAAATATGGTATCTCCATAGATGGAAATACTTGACAGACATACTACAAGATAGATAAAACTGAAAACCATCGTGCTGAGTGAAAGAGCCCAGTCACAGAGATACACATGCTGCACAATTCTGTTTAGATGAAATATCCAGGTAGACATATCTGTAGAGACAGAAAGTAGATTAGTGGTTGCCTAGGGCTTTGTGGAGGGGGACATAAGGCAAAATTGCTAATAGGTACATTGGTATCTTTTAGGAGTGATGAAAATTTTCTAAAATTAGGTAGAAGTGATGGATCATAAGTCTGTGAATAGCCTAAACCCCAATGGATTGTACATTTTCAAAGGGTAGAGATTATGGCCTATGAATTATGTCTCTATGAAGTTAAAATACACTCCTGCCTGTACCCAATGAAATCAGCATGTCTGTTCAGGCATGGTGGCTCACTCCTGTAATCCCAGCACTTTGGGAGGCTGAGGCAGGTGGACTGTTTGAGCTCAGAAGTTCTACACCAGCCTGAGCAAAAGTGAGACCCCATCTATACTAAAAATAGAAAAATTAGCCATGTATGGTGGCGGGCACCTACAGTCCCAGCTACTCAGAAGGGTGAGGCAAGAGGATTGCCTAAGCCCAAGAGTTTGAGGTTGCTGTGAGGTATGGCGCCATGGCACCTCTACCCAGGGCAACAAAATGAGACTCTGTCTGGTAAAAAACAAAAGTAAAGTAAATCAGAATGTCTGGGGGGCCAAAGCACAAACATTATTGAGGGTTTCAAAGCTCCCCAAGTGATTCTAACCTATAGTGATGACTGGGAAACGCTGGACTAGTTTAACCCTCTGTAGACAGCTGAGGATGCTAGGGTCTAAAAAGTTGCAATGACTGTCAATCTCATTAGCAGGGGCAGGACTAGAATCCAGGCTGCTTAAGCCAGGTCATCTCCACCCTTGCTCTGTGCTCAGACCCCTGACTGAACCACACTCCTTATCGGTTGCCTTCCTGACACCCCCAACTGGATGCTCTCAAGCCTCTCTGCCCCCCCACAATGTCTCTTGAATTGCTCTCTTTCCAAAATATCCAGGCTGCCTCTTTCATAAATATTTGTCTTCTAAACCTGCTACTGCCTCCTTAGCTCATGCACTGGTTCCGAGTTTCTGATCTAGCTGCTGTTCTGCCTCTCTGCTCCCTGCCATTCTGCAGACCGCCTTGTCAATCTCCCTTGTCCTGTCTCCTTCCACTCAATTTCTTTCCCGTTGTGAATTTGCACATACAAATGCCCGCATTTATGTTTAACACAGAGATTTGTATTGTCTTCCCCTGTAAGTTTCCACCTCTTCGATCTTCACAGTCAGAAGAAGCTACTCATCACAGGAGGCTGGACTCTTTAGGGAAGCTGGTATAACTGGCTGTTTGTAATTCCCATTTTGAGTCAGATGGCTGTTTAAACATTAAGGAATCTCCACAGTGAGAATATAAGAAGCTCACATCTGATGTCATTGTCAGGAATGGTCACTGTCAGGAAACTAGAAACATGTTATAACCAGGGCTTTAGAAGAAAAATTAGAAACAGGCAAAACTGAGTGCTTTCAAAGGTGGGTTCAAAAAGTAATTTCTGGGGGGCCAGATACAGTTTAGTTCACACTCATAATCCCAGCACTTTGGGAAGTGGAGGTGAGAGGATTGCTTGAGGCCAGGAGTTTGAGACCAGCCTGGGCAACATAGCAAGACCCCATCTGTACAAATATAATTTAGGGTTTTTGTTGAGACAGAGTCTCATTCTGACACCGTGCATAGAGTGCTATGGCATCATAGCTCCCAGCAATCTCAAACTCTTGGACTCAAGCAATGTCCTTGCCTTAGCCTCCTGAATAGCTTAGACTACAAACACTAGCCACAACACCAGGCTACTTTTCCTATTTTTAGTAGAGATGGGGTTCTTGATCTTGGTCAGGCTGGTCTCAAACTCCTGAGCTCAGGTGATCCATCTGCCTTGGCCTCCCAGAGTGCTAAGATTACAGGCGTGAACTATTGCACCTGGCCCTCAACAAAAAAATTTAAAATTAGCCAGGCATGGTGGTGTATACCTGTAGTTCCAGCTACTTGGGAGGCCCAATCAGGAGGATTACTTGAGCCCACGAGTTCAAAGCTGAGTGAGCTTTGGTTGCACCACTGCGCTCTAGCCTGGGAGGCAGAGTAAAACCCTATCTCAAAAAAAAAAGAAAGAAAAAGAAAAGAAAAGAAAATTAATCTATATTTTTGTATGTAATTTGGTCAATAAATGCATGGAGGTTTGTGTTTCCTGAGCCCTGAAACACTTGTACACTTTCTCATCTGAGAAAGTAAAGATAAGGGTTATATTGATTTACATTTGCATCTTTTCTTTACTTTAGGACTTTAAACTTTTAAAGGTCAAGAGCTTTCTTATTGGCTCGTCTGCTTCCTCCTCACTTCTTCCCTTGTAAGCCAGCACAGAATCAGGGGAAGCCCACAGTGGTGAATCTCAGATGGCGACCAGGGAATAGAAAAAGAGACAGCATAATCAATATATTTAGTATTATTATCTCACACACTAAATCACTCAACAGGTATCTACTGAGCTCCTCCTTTATGCCAGGCATAGTTGGTACCAAGGTGAGTTGCTGAACACACTGGCCAAATTCTCTAGAAGCTTCCGTTCTATGAAAAGAAATCTCCCCACGTTGGCTGATGGGGATGTAAGGACTCTGATGAATCCTGGGGAGAGTTAGAGAGCCTCAACTACAGATAGTTGCCTAATTTTCCCCACATTCACCATGCTTCTTTCATGGTTCTTTTTCTCCTGGTAATTGATGAGAATGAGGGGGGGGGGGGTAGGGAAACTAGTCTGACTATCTGAATGGCTGTGTGAACTTTGCATCACACTTCCATACATTTAGAGCCTTATTCCCCTTGTATAGGTAAAGAATCCAAGGTCACAGAGGGTGTCGATTTGCTCATTCATAATCACACAGCAGATAGGATAACAGAGCTGGGAGTGAATATCCGGAGTCACCAATGTCCTAGTTTTGTGTTTTCACATTTTACCACAGTTTCCCAATGAAACAAGGAAGCTTTGGGGGCTGGGAGTAGAGAGGGTAGATCGCTCATCTGACCCAAACACTGGAGCATCACTCCCAGGAATGGATGGGAGCTTTTCCAGGATGATGCCGCGGCAAGTGCGGCAGAGGTGGGCTGTGCTTGCTTTTGCTCCTGACTCAGTGCTGTTGGTTCTCGCCCAGAAACAAGCGGGTCAGGAAACCAAGTCACAGGCATGGCTTTTAAAGATACCAGAAAAACACCCGTGAAGCCAGAGGTGGCAACTAACCAAATTAGAATTACCCTCACCAGCCACCAGGTAAAGTCCCTGGAGAAGGTGTGTACTGACTTGATCAGAGGCACAAATCTCAAAGCAAAAGGACCAGTTCAGATGTAGTTCAAGAATCACTACAAGAAAAACTCCTTGTGATGAAGGTTCTAAGACTTGGGATCATTCCAGATGAGAATCCACAAGTGGAAGTCCTGAGATTGATTCAGTGGATTACCTCTATCAGTACTGAGCCAGGAATTGAGTCACTGTTGCAGATGCTTAAGTCAACTGTTTTAATAAATTGATTACCAGTGGAAAGAAAGAGAAAGAAAGAAGGAAAAAAGAAGGAAGGCGAGAGAAAGAAAGACAGAAAGAAAGAAAGAAAACTGAAGTAGAGTGGTATTTTACACAGTCCCTAGCACATAGTGAGCCTTTTATTTTTAATGACGTTTGATCCCTGAGAGATA
>CAUYPK010151649.1:0-21109 GCA_963574355.1 Loris lydekkerianus
TATAGATAAAAATATGCACCATAGATGTGGCCCAACCCATCACCCTCCCTCCACCCAAACCTCCCCCCTCCCTTCCCCTTCCTTGGTCCTTTCCTCATAGTCTTGAGGTATAGTTGGGTACATTTTTAGCCCTAATTTTATTGTTACACATCAATGCTAGTCTTCATCTTTTTTATTTTTTTTTTTTAAGTAAATTTATTTCAGGTTAATGTGAGGCTACAAACAACCAGGTCAAAATATTTAATTTTGTTAGGTAGAGGCCCTCTTGTGGTTATGTCCCAC
Source organism: Loris lydekkerianus (assembly GCA_963574355.1). NCBI lineage: Eukaryota > Metazoa > Chordata > Mammalia > Primates > Lorisidae > Loris > Loris lydekkerianus. The sequence continues at coordinate 283 of CAUYPK010151649.1, forward strand.
CCACAAAAGGTGAGCCAGACTCCCCAACCCATGCCCCCTCAGTGAGAGCACCCCAACCCCCTCCCTCAACTTGAATTGAAATGAGTTTTGTGTCTTCATATTTAAAGATCCATTTTTTTCTTTATCGTTTTTTAATGAAATATTTCATACTACAAAAATATATAAACATTTATATATGGTATAAAGAAATAATAAATCCAAATACCTGGGTACCTATCAGCCAACTTAAGAAATAGAATATTACCTACATTTTAGAAGTCCACTATGAGCCCCATCCATCTCAAGCAATTGTTCTGAATTTTGTGTTAGTTGTTGCTTGTTGTTATAGTTTCATAACATACGTATGTTTCTCTAAATGAAATGTTAATTTTGCATATTTTTGAATTTTATATAAATGGCGTAATGCATGTTTTTGAAGAAAAGGAAGAAAGAGAGACAGAAAAAGAGAGAGGGAGAGAGAGAGAGAGAGAGAGAGAGAGAAAAGGGGTTTAACATGGGAATTAAAGACTGCAGCTAAGGAAGAAGGAAAGAGTCCCTAACAACTTTGGCCTAAACTTGGACAGCCCGAGCTCACAGGGCAGCCCAAGAAACAGTGGTGCATAGCCCTCACAACACCATATGGGACCTCTGAGGAGCCTGCAAGGCCACCATGTCCAGCAGCCACCACTTCCTTGCCTGGCTCTAACTCAGAACCACACAGGGAAAAGAGTTTTCGGAAATGCAGGCTTTATGATATGCCACGTTGGCAGCAGTCTGGTGCACAGAGCTTCACTGCTATTCTTTCAGTAAAATCTTTAGCATTTGACAAGTTGGCACTTCCTTCTTCCGGTACTTTCCCCCTGTGATTCTGAAGTAACATTCTCTTGAATCACCTTTTATCTGATTTCTCCATTGTTGCTGCCTCCTCATCTCCTGGAGTTCAGTCCTGGGGCCTCCTTGCTGATCTCATCAGGTGTCATGACTTACTTTATAGAGAAGGGGTCTCAGTCTGTCATGGGGCTGGAACTCCTGGGCTTAAGCAATCCTTCTGCCTTGGCCTCCCCAAGCCTTGAGATTACAGGCCTGAGCCATCACCCACTGGCCAGGCCTCCTGACTTCAAATAATATCTGTGTGCTGGTGACTCTCAAACATGTATCCTCAGCTCAGAACATGTTCCAAAACGCTTGACTCGGCTAGCTATTCAAGTGCCCTCTTGAATTTTCTGCTGTCCTATCTTATAGCCAAACCAAACTCTAATCACCCCCAAGAAAAACTCCTCCCTTAGTCTTTCTCAATAAATAGCAACCTTATTTTTTCAGTTGCTCATGTCAACTAAGCCATCCCTGTTTTTTAAGCTCACCGCGTGTAGCTCAAGCGGCTAAGGCACCAGCCACATACACCAGAGCTGGCAGGTTCAAATCCAGCCTAAGCCTGCCAAATAACAATGACAACTATTAATACAACCAAAAAAATAGTCGGGCATTGTGGTGGGCGCCTGTAGTCCTTCCTACTCAGGAGGCTGAGGAAAGAGAATGGCTTAAGCCCAGGAGTTGGAGGTTGCTGTGAGCCCTGATGCCACAGCACTCTACCCAGTGCGACAGCTTGAGGCTCTGTCTCAAAAAAAAAATAAAAAATCATCCCTGTTTTTAATTTCTCTCATCTCACATCCAAATCCCATCAACTACTATGCTCAAAATACTCCAAGAATCTAACCACTTCTCTCTACCTCCACCTCTGTAACCCTGGATTTCTGCAAAGGTCTCCTAACCCCACCCCACATCCAAGTCTCATCCCAATAGGACAGGCAGAGGGATCCACCTAAAATATAAGGTAGATTACTCACTCCTCGGCTCAAAATTCTATGATGACTCTCCATTTTACTCCAGAATAAAATCAAAGAGTTTACAATGTCACGTTATCAAAAAGGTCTGTTATGACCTCCTTCTCTGAAACGGCAACCCCATCAACACTCTTGCTTTATTTTTCTTCATATTGTATATTTCCATCGGACCCATTGTGTACTTATTTAAGTATTTTATATTTATATTCCTGCTATAAGCTGAAATGTGCCCTGCCCCCAAATTCATATCATGAAGCTCTAACCTCCAATGTGATGGTATGTGGAGATGGGGCTTTTGGGAGATAATTAGGTTCAGAAGAGGTCATAAGTGTTAGGGAATCAACCCACACCTTGATCTTGAACTCCCAGCCTCCAGAATTATGGGAAAGTAAATTTATGCTATTTAAACTACCCAAGTTGTGGTATTTGGTTATGGCAGCCCAAGCTGCCTACGATAGGGGCTATGAAAGAAAGTCTCACTCTCCCCATGTAGATTATAGGATCCATAAGGGAACACACTGTGTTTTGTTCACTGCTGTATTTGCAGACCCTCGTTGCCACTGAACTTGGTCTATATCAGCATATAGTACATTTGCACAATGAATAAATGACTGAATGAACTTCCTCAGTACTTTGGCTGGAATATTGCAGTTTCAGCTAGCTCAGATGCTAGCTGATAACTATATAGTGAAATAGAAATAAGTTTTAAACCTGAAATTTAATTGTTTAAGGTTAAATAATTGTGTGGACCCAATTTGCAAATGGCAATATAAGCAACCCATCTGGAACATTCTAGTTCATTCAGAATATGCAAATGTAAATTCTGGCTCTCCAGCTTTCTACTATTTGAAAGAGCTGGTCATCCTCTTAAGGACAACTTTTTGTCCATTTGTTCTGATATAAGATTTTATCTAGAAACAGCATGAGGGGATTCAGAGAGCATAGCATCTGAGGCCACTCCCCAACCAAACCACAGATATGTTTATTTCCCAAAAGCTATTGCAGAGCTATCTCCCCCAGCAAAAGGGCCAACCGACATTCCTGAGATCTTGACTTGAAAACCAAGACAGAGCTTCCTTGATTCCCCAAGAGGAAGTGTATGTTGTTAGAGAAACATAATTCACAATGAATTAGCTTTTGATAATAATTCATCTGGTTTCACTGTAACAGAGGACCTGAAACCATTCAGACGCATTTCCTTGAGACCAATGAAAATAAGATCCTTTCAAAGCAGTAAATAGTAACCATCCCTGGAAATCAAGGCCAAATGGTCCAGAAATGAGAAGCAGTTTGTAAATTCTGAGTTCGGGCCCACTGGAGCCAATTACTCTAACAAGAACAATCTTGGTGTCTTTATTTGGATGCTGTAGATAACCTGTTTACTGCGAGGGAAGTGAATTGATGTGCTCTCTCGGCGTAATTAAGGAGAAACCTCTTGGATCACAAATTCGGTCAGTAATTACTTTAGGATTCCTCTGAGAAAGTGTCTACATAATTTCCTTTGTACATGTTTTCCAGAAGGACATATGTCTCCTATCCTGGGTTCTCTAAACCACAAATGTGCCCCATTGATTTTTCTCAGTCTACGGTGTGTTGATTTTCAGCCCATAGTGTATAAGGTGAAAGGAAACAATAACTGAATATAGAAAATATTGATCTGTGACCATTGATTCAAGGCCCCAGGGTGTCAAAAGATTAGTTACTTTTAAGAGAAGTACTGAAGGTGACTTTCAGCTACTTTTTATTGACTAACACAGACCAGATAAACCCTTCTATTCAAAGCCAGAGACTCTTCTCTAGAAGCCATAATGAACAGACCGTTTTCCTCCCTTGCTTGAGATCTACATTAGACCGTCAACATTGTTGCTAAAAATGTGTAAACATATGATGTACTACCAAATGACTCCTGGTATCCTAATTTAACTATAGTAATAACCAATACATTTAGTGTTTACTATGCCCTAGGAATTAGTCCAAGGGATTTATATATATTACTCTGTTGAATGCTCACGGTGCCTTCACGGCACCTCTCTGAGGTAAATAGCAGTTTTATCCCCATTTTACAGAAGAGGAAACTGAGGCACAGAAAGGTTAACTAATTTATTCAAAGTCAGACAGCTACAGAGGTCACTACCAAAGTGTTGAGAAGATGTTATGGTGCATCCTTTCACTTCCAAAAATCACAGTGGGCAGCGCCCTCTCAGATTCCCCCATGCTTGTTTCAACTTACTCAGCTTATGGGTGATGCTAGGAGGGCTTCGTTTGTTTCCGTGGGTCTCAGCTGTGGAGCTGGCAAGAGGGCACTTTCATGCGATGATTTTCTATGATTTTAAAAGTGGGTTAAATGAATCTCAAAGCCTTAAGTGTTTGCAACGGGTTTTTGGAGATCTTACACCTTCCCATGCAGCAATTTTTCAGTGGTTTCAAGAATTTAGAAGAGGCTGAACTTCACTGAAAGACGAGTGGGCATCCGCTGACCACAGTGACTGAGGAAAACATCATTGCTGTGGAAAAAAATGGTTTTGGAAAACAACAACTGAATGACATTTAAGGACGTTGAGACACCACTACAGATTAGATTGACGGCAGTGTTCAAAATCCTGCACAATTATCTTTGAGTCAGCAAAGTTTCATCCCAACAGGTGCCTCAGACTTTGAGAGGCAAAAGCACGGTATGAAGAAATGCTGGTCAGATTCAACGAGGCAAGTCTGACATCATTACTGGTGCTGAACGCTGGGTTTACTAGTTTGATCCAGAGAAGCATCACTTGACAGTACAAATTTTTTTCCCATTGAAAATTCACCGACAAACATGAAGCAGCCCCAAAAGTGTAGGAAAGGGAATAGTAGCAAATTTCTTCTCTAAAAGTGGTCAAGTTGCAACTGTTCCTCTGAAGGAAAACAGGACTGCCCCTGCTCAGTGGTACACAATAGTATGCCTGCCGAAAGCTTTCGGGAAGCTTCAAGAATGGTGGCCAAGGACAGGACTGGGGGGGACTGTCTTGCACCATGACAATGCCACTGCCCAGACAGCTCATGTCACCGTTCAGTTCCTGGAGTCTACAGAGGTTAAACTTATGACTCACCCACCCTGCTGCCCTGACCTGATCCTGGGACAGGACATGCGTGGAAGAAGGTTCTTCAGCCCTGAAGACACTGTTCACACCTACTAAATTGAGCTTCCAACACTTGGAGAAAATGAGTGGAGAGAGTGTTTTCAAAAATGGTTTACAAGAATGCAAAAGTCAGGGGTATAGCTCAGTGGTAGAGCATTTGACTGCACAAGAATGCAAAAGTGCACAGGATGTCATGGCTATTATTTTGAGAAAATATAGTGAGCAAAATGTTTCTTAATTTTTGTGTATTTTCAAAACTTTCATAGTATCCCTCATATTAAGTGGCAGAGCCAAGCTTCGAACTCAAATAACTTGGCTGTAGAAATTATACTCGTAAACACAACGCGATGAGAGCACACATACATTAATGAAAACATGAGAGGCCTCCGTAAACAAAACTGCAAATGAAAATTATTCAAATACTGGCCATTAGTCTGCATCTGAAGAAGGTGAAAATGGAAAAGCAACTTTTTTAATTGTGTTTTTCTAATTTATTGGTAAAATATTAAGAAAAAGTAAAATTAAGATATCATCCCATGGCTTCATACAGTGCTCAGGAAAGATTTCCTAGCATCAATTATACATCTTTTTTGTCCCACCGCACACTTGAATCCATAGTTAAATTTCTGCAGCACACTTAAATTATGTTGATTTAAAAAAAGAGTAAAAAAAGGAATATACTTACTGTTCTTTGAACTTCTTTCGAAAATAATTAATGATCTTTAAAAATTTTCATGGCACAAAGGTTGAAAACCACTGCTCTAGACAATAAGCATTAGAGAAATGCAAATCAAAATCACAGTGAGATATCACTTCACTCCCATTAGGATGGCAATCATCAAAAGAAAAAACAGAAAATGCCTGCATGCTGGCACTCACCTATAGTCCTAGTTATTCTGGAAGCTGAGGCAGGAGGACTCCTGGAGTCTGGTTGTTTGGGCTCAGCCTGGGCAACACAGTGAAACCCCCATCTCTAAAAATAAAATGGCAATTAAAAGAAAAAACAGAAAGTAACGAATGAGGGAAAAGCTGTGAAAAAACTGGGACACTTACACATTGGTGGTGGGAATGTAAAATGGTGCAATCACTGTGAGTTTCCTCAGAAAACTAAACATGGAATTACTACAGGATCCAGCAATTTCACTTGTGATTATCCACCCCCAAAGAGTTGAAAGCAGGGAATCTAAGAGATATGTGGGCATCCATGTTAATAGCAACCGAAGCTGAAAACAACTCAAGTGTCCATCAACAGATAGCTTGATAAACAGAATGTCATGTATACAAGGAATATTTTTCAGCCTTGAAAAGGAAGGAAATTCTGATACATACTACAATATGCCAAGTCAAATAAAGCCAATGACAAAAGAACAAATACTGTATGACTCCTCTTATACGAAACACCTTAAAGAAGACAGGAAGGACAATGGTGGCTTGCAGAGGCTGGATAAAGGGAGAGAAGAGAGGATTATTTAATGGGTATAGAGTTTCCACTTCAGAAGATGAAGAACATTCTGGAGATGGATGGCGCTGTTGTTGCACAATGAGGTGAATGTACTTAATGCCCCTGAAATGTACACTTAAAATTGTTATAAGGGTCAATTTTGTGTTATGTGTATTTTGCCACAATAAAAAAGACTACATATGCTCATATGTATCTATGCGCATATATATCTATCCAGGTAGATAGATAGATGTACTAATCAAAGGTGTGAACACTGTTCTGTACCTTTTGCCTTCTCCGAACAACATATTGTAGAGAGAATTCCGTAGTAGCACATTCTTTTAAATGGCTGCCTGATATTACATGGTATGGGATACCATAATTTAAGCCACCTGAGAATAACGATCATTGAACTGTCTAAAGTCTTTTGTTACCATAAACACACAGCAAAAACAAGGAAATTTTTGAGAATAGAGGGTATGCAATAATTCTTACAGTAGGATAGATGATCCCTAATTATCTAGTAATTGGTGCTGTTTTTCCCAGAGCAATCTAACTACTAGAAATGGTTAGGACGAGCCAAACAAATGACCTTTGTCTTTTCACCTTGTCACTTGGCCAGACCCAAATGAGGTTAACTTCCTGTTTGAGAGTAAAACCTTTACTGTCAGGAAAAGAAAGAGGAATCTGGCTGACCCCTAAACTACAACTAAACTATGATCACCGTCCAACTCAAAATTCTTCTTATTTCAAGGTCAATCCATGAGCCTGGTTGGCACTTACACATTTCAGCTTAGAGCTCACATTTGCATTTTGTATAAACATTTTGCATAGGTGAGAGAAAGAATACAGGCAGCCTACGTTCAGCCAATGGCTAATTAGCAACACCTGTACCAAGGCACAATTAGCAGCTTGCGATTAGGTTACTGTTTACAATACATGATAAGTGATTATACCTGTCAAACTCTGACAGGCCTTGCTTCATTTCTCAGTTCATGTATAAATTTAAATGTCATATATTTTAAATAGCCCCCCAATTTTTAAGATATGACATTGCTGTTTTGTCAATCTTAGTTACAGATTTCTTCCTCAGTGACAGAACATTTCAATTCCTGAAAAATTAGAAAGTTATGGGTACATAAACAAACATATCCGTTTGATCATGGGTATCAGAGTATCTCCTCTACTCAATCTGTCTGTCCTCCTTGAGGCTCCCGTGAGTGGATGTGAATCTAAAGGCGATCACACATCCTGACGCCCACAATTCTGTCTCCGTGCCTAGCAGAGCACCACACGTGTAGGTGCTCAAGTGCGATTTGTTGAATTAATGACATTCATCCTCTGCCTCTGTTGATGACTTGCAACTCTCCAGCTCCAACCCCTCTCCAAGTTGCAGAGGCTACTCCACTAAGGATCTTTGTTTGGCTATTCCACAATTCTACAGCCCCTCCGTGGTCTCCCTTGATAAGCATTCATGGTATTTTTTGACTTTATAGTCATTCAGACTAAGATCAAGAATTCAAAGTATTCCTTATGGTAATGCAGGAGGCCGATGCCTGGTAGGTTGACACCAGATTTGTTCAGACTAAAGAACTACAGAGCCGAGGACAGGTCTAATGTGCCTTTATTCAGCATGGTGGCTGGTGAATAGGCCTGGGAAGTCTGTGTTAGTGGAAGATCCCGTACACTTATACAGGGTGGACATAAAGTTTGTATGTAATTTACTATGTTAACCTATTTTAATTTGCACATGAACTTTATGTCCATCCTGTATATCCAAGGGGAACAGTGGTGTCAGAATGCCAAAAAGTAATCCTACAACAGTCAGATAGTAGTCATAAAAACACGGCCTCCTTACGCACAGTTAATAAGGAAATAAGCTATATGAGGAAATAAGCAGTTAATAAGTTATATTAGGAAATAAGCTATATAAGGAAAACACAGGGCCTTCCAGCAGAAGCGTGGGTGAGGAAGCCCACAGACGCTATCTTGCCCCACACTTACCCGCACATGAGAAAATTCTTTCTTGCTCCTGTCCTGGAGGGAGTGTCAAGTTGAGGAATGTGTTTTAGAGCAAAAGTACTAACCTGGAACCAGAAAGGGGTTTTAGGAAATCCAGGAGCCCCCTAAAAGTCAGAGAAAAATACTGTGTTGTGTGAATTTTCTCTCTTCCTCTCAGAGTAGGATGGGGTTACTTTAGGACTCAACATGTCTTAAAAAGGAGAAGTCAAATGGTCTATGAAGCTAGTGTATGATGCCCCATGATCATATCAATGTACACAGCCATGATTTAATAAAAAAAAAAAAAAGGAGAAGTCTGAATCTGATGTCACGGTGTGGTGCTTGCTATACCATTGTTAGAATTTTGTGTTGTTGTATTTCCCTTCAAATGCACAAAAGGTTGGGCTTCTTTTTTTGTTGTTGTTGGGGAGTTTCTTGCTGAGACAAGTTCAAGCACAGGCTTGTCCATCATCATTTGGATGACAGTCTCAAATGTCCAGGCTAGAATGCAGTGCTGTCATCGTAGCTCATTGCAACCTTCAACTCCTAGGTTCAAGTAATATTCCTGCCTCAGTATCCTGAATATCTGGGACTACAGACATGAGCCATCACACTCGGCTAATTTTTTTCTATTTTTAGTAGAGATAGGCGTCTTGCTTTTGCTCGGGCTGGTCTCAAACTTCTGAACTCAAGCAATCCTCCCTCCTCAGCTTCCCAGGATGCTAGGATTACAGGATGAGTCACCGCACTCAACTCTAAAGGGCTTTTTGACATGGACAAAAGAATCCTATCTATCCCTCAAGGCTGCAGAGAACAGATCTAGCGCGGGGAAGTCAGGGGAGAGAACACCATCGCTCAAGAAAAGGATAATTTTTGCCTCAACTCAAAATCAGAATGGACTGATGTGATGAGGTGTTGGGGAGTTTCTTGCTGAGACAAGTTCAAGCAGAGGCTTATCCATCATCATTTGGATGAGTGTCTGCAAAGACCTTTATCTAGTCCTCACCAGGTGTGGTGGTAATGGGGAGATTAAAAAATGAGTTAAGAGATATCCCCTACCTCTCTAATATCATATTCTACATTTATGACACATGGAAATTAATGTGACTATTGAGATTTCACTTTCCCTCAAAACTGTCCTGGTTTTGAAACATTATTTCCCCTAAATACTAGCTTTTACAGCTCTTTGTGTATTAAAAAAAAAGAACTGCATCTTCAAAATATTTTGTATTCCATTTTGCAGTTAAAACAGCATTGATTTACCTATCACACACTCAGACTCTCAAGATTGAAAAGTTGTTCTTTGCGTCTACCACCATGGGAACCCATCCAATAATCAAGGCTCCGTGCTTTCCGTGAAACAAACTCAGATTTTGCCTCGAGCTGTACAATATAGAACCCCATAGACAACATCTTTTAAATTACCACTAAATTATAAGAACATTTTCCAGACTGAACAGAAAACTACTCTTTCAGACAATGGGAATCATTTTTTCATAGCACTAAGCTGAAAAAGGTACTATAAAAGTCTTTGTACTCAGTGAGCACATATATTCCTTTATTTCAACATATATGTGAGTATGAAGCACGGCGGTGGTGACCCACAATGTCTTGTAGGCAGATTTGTCCTGGAAAGATCTCAAACAGCCTTTCTACTGAGCATACAACATCTACACTTCTATTGTGAGAATCTCATCTCTGATGTGTACTTTCTCCAGGTTCTGGATGTTTCTTATGATACGCACCTGACTTTGATCACAGGTCTGATAGTTCAGACTCTACTGTAGAAAAAATATACTCTTAAACAGAAATTATAATAGATTATTCAAAGCAAGGCAATTTTTAACTATTTTCAAATCTTTAGAGACTTCTAAGGCTAGGACATGGTAAACCTGTTAATTTTTGTGGGGTGTTTTAGAATAATAAACTGATTTTTATAATGCATTCCATCAAAACAATGGTTTTGACTTTCAGCATTATAAAAAGCTATATGTGTAACAAAAACACTTACACCCTCCTTAATATTTTGTAAATTTTAAAAATCAAATAGTTTTTCAACCTTCTCTTTTATATCACAAAATAAGAAGCATGGGGAAGAGAAGAATGGAAAACAATTCTTTTTTTTTTTTATTAAATCATAGCTGTATACAACAATGCAATCATGAGGTACAATGTGCTGGTTCCATATACAGTCTGAAATATTTTCACTGAACTGTTTAACATAGCCTTCATGGCATTTTCTTAATTATTGTATTCAAACCCTTATACTCTACACTTAGTAAAAAACAATTCTTAATATAGTTCTCTTTACTGGAGTGAGAATTCAAAACACACTTTCCAAGATGAATGTTATCTACTTTTCAGAAATAGGACACAAATTGGCACAGAGTATAATCAGTAGGGCTGGCATATTTTCCCGATGTGCTGACTCTATGAAATTTCTTTAATTTTATAGAGGAAATATAAATCATCTACCAGGATTAAAATTAAATGTAATTTGAAATTAATGATGTGAGCAATTTAGTTCACCTATTATTTAATCAAAACACTTTCATAATATAGCTATGCACCTTGGCTTCCCAGAAACTAATAAAAGAAATAGGTTACCAAACGGCTGGGGGAATGGACCTTGGCATCTGATCTTTTTCACATGTCGCCGACTAACCTTGGACAAGTCACTTCACTTCTCTGGGTTCATATTCTCATTGGAAAATAGGCACAATATTATCTACATCATAAGGAAATACCGACATCTGCATGGCAAATACTTACCAAGAGCTCAATAAGAGCTACTCACACAGATACGAGAAATTCAATTAAGAACAAGATAGGCATGGTCCCTATCCTCACAGAACTTACGCTATAACAGAACAAGAAAATAAGAATGCAGAAAAATAAATACACATGATGATGAGTGCTATACAGGATACACACAGGAGACGGAAAGAGTGAGTATCAAGGTCCTATTACAGTGATCAGTGTTATAGTAAAGATGACCACAAAAGGAGATCGCAGATATAATAGAAAGCACTTGCCACATAAAAGGCACTCAGTAAACAGTCGGTTTTATTATTTTGTTGCTTCAGAGCAAGAAAATTCTTGAATAAAAATAGGTAGGATTTGAAATTTAAAGGAATTAGATAGTCTCAAAAATTCTCCTGCATGACATCTAGACAAACTGAATAAAATATAACATAAATCTTCCCTAATACACAGTTGAGTTCATCAAATAATAATAATAAAGGAAATGCCCGAGGGCCAAGACTAAACAGCCAGCTATCCCCCATAGTTGCAGGCTGACTCTGAATGTGCAATTGGCCTGGAACTGATATTGCCAGTTTCCATTATTGAAAGTCTTGGCTGCTTGGGGAGAGGAAACAGATTTTGAATTTGCATGAGGTAGAGATTTGTTGAAGCCCCGGTGAAATGCTCATACTCAATTGAAGAGAAAACTGGAAAAAGACCGTCTGCATTTTTGCAGAGTGGGGAAACAAGATTTATCTGTCTTGACCCAGATTCAGTGTGTTTAAAAATTAAAAAATCTTTCCAGGTGGAGCCTGTAGCTCAGTGGGTAGGGTGCTAGCCCCATACACCAAGGGTGGGGGGGTTGGAACCCAGCCCTGGCCAAACTGCAACAAAAAATAGCCGGGCGTTGTGGCAAGTGCCTGTAGTCCCAGCTGCTCGGGAGGCTGAGGCAAGTGAATCACCTACGCCCAGGAGTTGGAGGTTGCTGTGAGCTGTGATGCCATAGCACCCTACCAAGGGCAATAAAGTGAGACTTTGTCTCTAAAAATAAATAAATAAAAATAAAAATCTTTCCTGAGATTCATAACTATAGGCTTAACTTCATCCAGTTGATACTACAATTCAATCTCTGATTGTTTTGGGAAACCCCCAAAATAAGAAATTAACAGATAAAGGTCGGTCATATATGATCTCACAATCCAAAACTACAACACACATCAGCAAACAAGACACCAGCAGGAAAAGCCAGCAGAACTAAGGGACAAGGCCCTCAAGCACTGCTGCTATTGGAAATATTAGCTGAATAATAATACAGATACAGAATGCAAAATAAGAATGTATAAAAGAAGCAGATAGTGATCAAAATTAAAAATCTGGAAAGGATTACAGTGATGAAGGGTAAAACACAAAAACAAATTATTATATAAAAACAAAATATATGGACAATGGTCAACTATAAAATATACCAGAATTGTTTGAAAGATGGCTGGAATTTAGTCGTGTGTCTCAACCTGGCTCTAACCGAATGAAATTTACCATATATACTGGAGTATAAGCCAAGTTTTTTTGGGCACAAAATTTGTGCCGAGTTCGCGTTTTTCGGCACAAATTTTGTGCCGGAAAAAACTCGGCTTATACTCGAGTATATACGGGTATACATCACAAATCTTAGCAAAGTTCAGGACTGAAAATGAACTGTTAGAACAGTCCCTTCTTTAGTGAAATGAAGAATCTTGTGCTTTTAATACATTATAATAAGATGCCTGAGGAGATGTTAGGCTTTTGTTAGAATTGCCTTAATTAGAAATGAAGCAGCTATTCATTTCACAATTCAAACAATGACAATTTTTAGAGGGAGCCTCTGTTAGAAGGGCAGCTTCATTGGCCAAGCACAGTGGCTCAGGCCTGTAATCCAAGCACTCTGGGAGAATGAGGCAGAAGGATCCTCTGAGCTCAAAAGTTCAAGACCAACCTAAGCAAAAGCGAGACCCCTCTCTACTAAAAATAGAAATATTAGCCAGGCACATGCCATTAGCCCTAAATACTCAGGAGGCTGAGGCAAGAGGATCGCTTGAGCCCATGAGTTTGAGTTGCTGTGAGGTAGGCTGATGCCATAGCACTCTAGCCTAGGGTGACAGAGTGAGAGACTCTGTCTCAATTTAAAAAAAAAAAGTAACTTCATAAGATTTTTTTTTTTTTCAGTCTTTGGCTGGGGCTGGGTTTGAACCCACCACCTCTGGCATATGGGGCCGGCACCCTACTCCTTTGAGCCACAGGCGCTGCCCTACTTCATAAGATTTTTATCTTGCTATTTGATGTCAAGGGTTGTAAGTCAAGGATTGATTAGGGTGTTCATGAGAATCGGTTGTTTAAAATGTGGGTGCACATTCATAGGAGGCACTGTCATTCTGTTCTCCACTTGAACACCTGCTTAGAAAGTGGTCTTGCAAATCTGCTCCCAGGCCACCCTGCGAGGAGAGCAGAACCGTGAGACAGGGAAGTGGGAAGGAGCAGGCCCCTGGATCACACGGTGTGGATAACATGACTTTGCTGAGACTCTTAGTGGAGCCACTCAAGGTTCCTGGGCTGGAACCATCACACCTCTGCAGCAGCAAGGGAGACATCTGCCTGGAAATGGTCCCGCGGCAAGAGGAGATCAAGGGAAGAGGCTGAGCTGGATCCCGCCACGAGGGTCTCTACACTGGAGAGCCCCATGAGAAAGCCAGCATTTGGCTCCTTCACCAGGAGGACATCACCTGTCACCAGTGTTACCAGAAAAGCAACTAGGAAAAGATCATGCCCTCACCCAGAGAAGATAAAAGGTGTCTGTCCCTTGCTGTCATCCCTACGTAGAAGGTAGAAGAGTTACAAGTCTGCCCTGCCCTGGGGAAGAGGCTTGTATCAGATATGAAATGGAAGTTTTTAACTGGACTAGATTGCTTTAATAACAGAAAGTGGCCAGAAAATTTTGGAATCTTCCCAAGGTTTTCTGTTAGGAAGTCATAAAGTGAGATTTGACATAGAATTATTAAAAGCAGTTTATACCCCAATTTATTCCACATTTCAATAATGCAGTTATGTTTATGTAAATGAAAGAATAACCTGGCACTCAGCTTTTAAGCCCCAAGTTGAATATCAGACTTTTATTAGAAAAGCCAGTTTTACTTATGGATAGGATCTATCTAGAGAGATGGGGTGTGCAGGTATAAAATGTCACTGCAAATACTTCATATGGGGACAAATGATTAAGTGGGGATTGAGTGGTGTAGACTATGAGTTGAGAGAAGGGACAGCTCTGAGAGCTACCAGTGAGGCTTTATGGACTACACGGGCCTACGCCGCCCACCTGGAGAGATGGGGATCGTTTGTGTGGACAAGGAGACGTGGGGGCTGGACTTTGCAAGTGGAAGGGGAGCCATGACCAAAAGTGAAGAACTGGAGATCCAAGCATCATGATCTACCTGGCTGCTGTGGAATTCACAAGAGGGAGCAGAGACGTAAGTTTGAAGGAGGTAAAACTTAGATTTCAGAAGCTATGACATCTCAGCCAAAGGAATGTAAATTTGGACAACTAATTAAAAACCATTAGGAGGGCTGGGCACTCACGCCTGTAATCCTAGCACTCTGGGAGGCCAAGGCGGGTGGTTTACTTGATCTCAGGAGTTTGAGACCAGCCTGAGCAAGAGTGAGACCTCGTCTCTGCTAAAAATAGAAAAATTAGTCAGGCATGGTGGCAGGGACTCTAGTCCCAGCTATTCGGAAGGCTGAGACAAAAAGCTTGCTTGAGCCTAGGAGTTTGAAGTTGCTGTGAACTATGACACCAAGGCACCCCTCTACCCAGGGCAACAGAGTATGACTCTGTCTCAAAAAATAAATAAATAAAAACCACTAGAGGTCTTGCACAAAGACTTTTGAAATGATTGTCAAAGGAAGACTCAAAGATGAGTATTTAGGGGGGAAAAAAGAAAACATTTATTTTCCAAGAGGATGAGAGAGCACACTTCAGCAGAACTGACTAGCCTAATGTAAGTATTTACATTTAAAAACTGCAAAATTGCCCAAGTTACAAAGTCCCCATCGTCTGCCAGAAGAGAAAAAACAGTCCCTTTCTTGCCCGGTTATCATCTTCTCAAAGGTCACAATGTACCCTTAGACACTGGCCTGGCAATTATCATGTATAAAATGATTTATGGGAAACACTCGAGGTTTTACTATGGTAGAGACAGCACCCAGGAAGGGTGACCCTGTTATTTCTGATTCATGTCAGAGACTTACATGTTTTCTCTGACTACCTTGTGTGAAGAGCTTAATCACATTGGAAGTTGGGCAAAGGGTCACTTTTTGCTTCTGTGTGATCCAAGTGGAATTAGGGGCTGATACATTTGATACTGGTCCTGCAGTCCCCAGACCCTAGGCCGTGAACAGGTGCCAGTTCTCAGCCTGTTAGGAACTGGGGTGCACAGCAGGCGGTGAGTGGTGTGTGAGTGGGCAAAGCTTCATCTGTATTCACAGCCGCTCCCCAATGCTCACATGGCCACCTGAGCTCTGCCCTCCTCCCGTCAGATCAGCAGCGAGCATTAGATTCTCATAGAAGTGCAAACCCTACTATGAACTGCACATGCAAAGGATTAGGTTGCATGCAGCTTATGAGACTCTGATGCCCCCATCCATCCATGGAAATATTGTCTTCCATGAAATCAAAGGTTGGGGACTATAACAGTGTGGGTTGTTGGGATGAGCAAAACCAGGGCAACTAGACAACTATCTCTGTCTGAGCTGCATGTGCCTCCCAGGAGATAAGAAACTGAGGCAGAAGGGTCAACTGAGCCACTCCCTGCCATTATCACATGGGATCAGGAAGCCATGGTGCAGAATTGATGACACAGCTCTCAGCCCCAGTTATCCAGCCCGTGTGATTAGCCTCCTGAACCATTTCATTCCTCCTTCAATAACTATCAGTGAATTAATTCAAGTGTGAGTGTGTTTTGGAGTTACTATGAACAAGACAAATGCTATAAGCCTCACAAGCAGTGCCTATAATTCAATTACTCTTAATTAGGCAGTGCTAATCTAAGGAAGCATCAGCCTGCAAGATCCTTGATGCCTCCCTGGACATATCAGCATTATTGTCAGAGCATCTGCCTCCTTTATTGCTAATTCCTAAACATATGATTTACCTCTCATTTTATTACATGTTGGGGTTTCCCCCCTTGAACCTGGAATGTGCAATCGGTATCTTGTTATGTTCTTAATCTGGCCACAGAAGGAGCAGTTTGAACTTACAAATATGCCTCAGTGGTGTCATCCTCATGCAGCCATTAAAAAACTCCCATTATTTCTGCTACCTGGCCCCATCTGTTTCCATGCTGACGGAAGGAAGCGCTTTCTAAAATCTTGACTATATTTGCTGTTGTTTTTGTTTTACTACACAATGGACTTTCTGTTGTTCAGTACTCATTAAGCATTTTAAAAAGGTATGATACTTCCCTACAACATAATTTACAACTGAAGAATTGTTTCCAAATATGTTATCCAAAAATGAACATTTCGGAATTTCTCAGATCTTCAAAGATGTTTTGTTTACCAACTGAACTATTTTAAAAAACAAAATTTTACACTCATGTATATAAATTAAAATACTAATAAAACTTTCCTTTTGCTACTAAGTTTTGGAAACAAAGCTTAACCTTGGAATTTTTGTCTTTCCCTTCAGCTACAAATTTTTACCTAAGCTGGTTTAATAGTGTTTAATTTTTTTTTAATTGTTAAATCATAGCTGTGTACATAGCTGTGTACATAGTGCAATTGCCTGTACCCATTCTAAGATGCACTATAGATGTGGCCCCACCCATTACCCTCCCTCCACCAAAACCTCGCCCCTCCCTTCCCCTTCCTTGGCCCTTTCCCCATAGTCTTGTGCTATAGTTGGGTTATAGCCTTCATGGTGTTTAATTTTTTAAAAGCAACACATTGTCTAGTAAGTCTAAGACAGAAAGGGCCTCTGCTCCAGCTGGATTCTGGAATGGGAAGCTGGGGGTGTGTAGATCATCATGCTAAAAATTTGTGGTAAGATACACATAAAATTCACCAGCATAACCATCCTTACGTATACAGTTCAATTGTTTTAAATACAATCACAGTGTCACACTACCAATCTCCAGAACTCTTTTCACTTTGCAAAACTGAAACGCTACACCCATTAAACAATTCTCATTCCCTGATCTGATCCTTCCTGCCCCAGTCTCCAGAAAGTATGCCCTTCTAAAACAACCCTGTTTAATTTCCCTTTGATTCTCTCCCATCATTAAACCCTCTGCTTCATCCCTTCTATCTCAGACTGAAAATACTGTGCAGCAGGCAATGCAACCTGATTGGGTGGTACCAACAGTCTTCACTCTTCCTTTTTGAACCATACCTCTGTACTCCCACTCTCTTGAACCAAATATACCCTACTTTGTAGCACAATGTTTACAAAGAGCACTACATAGAAAAGGTATTCTGAGATGGGTGGAAGACGCTTCTAGGAGTATTCAAGCTTAGGAAATGCTGCTCACTCTTTCCCCTCTAGGAAATTAATTTGCATGTTAAAAGCCCTGATAAGTTATACAGTTAAAAAAAATAAATAAATAAAATAAAATAAAGAATATAATTTGTCTAAAAAAGCACTTTCCAAATTATTTGACTATGGATCTCTTAACGTGGTGATTAAGAACACAGGCTCTTGGATCCCTAATGCTCTAAATTCCGGGGTCAGTTATGCTACTTGCAAGCTACATCAAGTTCTTCATCTTCCTGGGTCTTGGTTATCTCATTCATGTAATGGGTAAAATAATGTCCACCTTTGTGGGGTAATTATGAAAACTGTTAGATAACTATGAAGATATTTGGTTTAAAGTAAATGCTTAATGAACAGTAGTCAGTTGTGGTCTAGTAACAGACACCAGACCACAAAAGGTGCATAATCTGATACACGTGAAACTCAGATTTTGTGTCTTCCTGGGCCACACTAGAGCAATTAAGCTTCCAGCATCAATCCTAAGAGTGTTTAAATTCCAGCTCTCAATGACCAGTATTGTTACAAAGAGTCTTATAACCCCCCTCCACTTATCAAACAAACTGAAATTCTACACTGTATTTAAAATTAGCCTGGCCTGTGCAGGGGCTGCCACCTGTAATCCTAGCACTCCTGGAGGCCAAAGTGGGAGGATTGCTTGAGTTCAGGAGTTCACAACCAGCCTGAGCAAAAACAAGACTGCTTCGCTACTAAAAATAGAAAAAATACCCAGGCTTGGTGGTGGGTGCCTATAGTCCCAGCTACTTGGGAGGCTGAGGCAAGGGGGTTGATTGATCCCAGCAGTTTGAGGTTGCTGTGAGCTGTGATTACATAACTGCACTCTAGATTGACAGGGTAAGGCTGTCTCAAAAACCAAACCAAAACAAAAAAAATCTTTAGATTGACAAGCTCCTTCTAAAATAAATATTCCTATAAACATAGCTTCTTTTCTTTCTTTCTTTTTTATTTTGAGACAGAATATCATTTTGTTGCCCTGGTAGAATGCCGTAGCATCATAGCTCACAGTGACCTCAAACTCAAGGCCTCACACAATCCTCTTGCCTCAGCCTCCCAAATAGCTGGGACTACAGGTGCCCACCACAACACCTGGCTGGTTTTTCTATTTTTAGTAGAGATGGGATCTTACTCTTGCTCAAGTTGGTCTCCAACTCTTGAACTCAAGCAATCCACCCGCTGCAGTCTTAAACAAGATAGCTTCTCATAATACATCTTTCCCTCAAGGAAACAAGCCAACAATTATTGAAACTTTTAAAATAAAGTGCTTATTATTATAACAAACTTTTTGCCCTTTGAAAAAAAGAAAGAGAGAGAGAGGAAGGAAGGAAGGAAGGAAGGAAGGAAGGAAGGAAGGAAAGAAGGAAGGAAGGAAACAGGAAGGAAGGGAGGCTTGGAATCTCATAAACTTGACTCTGTGATGATGTAGATACAAAAGTACAGGTTTAACCTAAATATTACAGTAACAACAATAAAAAAAAAAATGTCAAGGTCAAAAAAGACTAAGAGGGACTGAGGAAATGTTCCAGATTAAAAGAGACTAACACATGAAAATTTAATGCACTGTATGAGCCTAGATTAGAACTTGAACAAGTGGGAAGGAGAAAAAGGGATAAAAGGCATTCCTGGGACAATTAATAAAATTTGAATATGGGCTGTGCATTAAATAATAGAATTGCATCATTGTTACATTTTTTATTTTGATCATTGCACCGTGGGTATGTAGGAGAATATTCTTGTGCCTGGGAAACACACACTGAATTATTTAGAAGAAGGAGGCATGATGTCTCCAATGCACTCTCAAATGGTTGAGGAAATAAAAACAGAACTAGAGACAAAGAGAATGATAAAGTGAATAAGGGAAATGTAAAAGAATGAAGCGTACACATGAGTTTTTTGTGGTATTCTTATAAGTTTTCTGGTTTGAATTTTTATCAAAATGAAAAATTTTGAAAAAAATGCATGGTAACAGGTATAAACACATACAATGGTTGGCTCAGGACTCATCTGCTCAGAGCACCTGTGTCCGATGGTACCTTGTGCTGGGTGTCTCCCCCTTACGCCTCCAGATCTCCTCCCCGCCACCTTCCTCACCCAGACTTGATCCCTGGAGTCTGACCTCTACAGATTCCATCAACCAGCTCTCGCCCCTCTGGTCTCCAGTTGAGCTTGCCCAGCAGGAGGTGCTCCCTAGGTTCTGGTAACCGCTTCCTCCCTTGCCTTTTTAGGCTTAGAATGATACATGGTAACAACTCTTCTGAGCGTGGGGCATGCCACCATCCTGTCCTGTTTTCCGTAGACCTTGATCACACATTGATGAGTCATTTCTTCATTAACTTCTCAGTCACCCAATTTGGACATACTCTCACTATCCTCCTACAACCCTGACTGACACATTACCAACGTTTCAAAGTTTCATATGAAACAACCAGTGGGAAGCTGTCTTCAGATAGAATTCTAGATAAATCTGCATTTTAAATACATGAGGCTCAACATTTTCTGCTTCCACCCTCCTAAATTCGTCTCCTTTCTGCATACCTCAGACAGGTGAATGCACGTGCTTCCCATCTGCTGATAATGTCAGCTCATCTCTGCACCACTGTAAGCTGGCCTCACTCTACTGGTCCTTCCAGGAAGGCGTTAGCAATGCTGCCGGCCAGCATCCAGGCCCCCATCACTTCTCCTGTCCCTCCCCAGCCCCGTTGGGCATTCCCTGGTACTTCCTCTAATGTCAGTGCTGTCACAATTTAGTTCAATATTCTAGACACTGGATATACAAAGACGGCAGAAGCATGGCTCGTGCTTTCTTTCTTTCTTTTTTTTTTTTTTTCCTTTTTTTTATTAGTAAATCATAACTGTGTACATTAATGCGATCATGGGGTACCATACACTGGTTTTATAGACTGTTTGACACATTTTCATCATCCTGGTTAACATACCCTTCCTGGTATTTTCTTAGTTATTGTGTTAAGACATTTATATTCTACATTTACTTAGTTTCACATGTACCCTTGTAAGATGCCCTGCAGGTGTAATCCCACCAATTACCCTCCCTCGAGCCAATCTTCTCCCCTCCCTCCCCTCCCTCTCCCTCTTCCCCCTACTCTGCTCCACGTAGGAGCAGAACCAAAGTGAC
>CAUYPK010151654.1:0-16014 GCA_963574355.1 Loris lydekkerianus
TCTTGGGCTTAGGCGATTCTCTTGCCTCAGCCTCCCGAGTAGCTGGGACTACAGGCACCCGTCACAACGCCCAGCTATTTTTGTTGTTGTTGCAGTTTGGCCGGGGCTGGGTTCGAACCCGCGACCCTCGGTATATGGGGTCGACGCCCTACTCACTGAGTCGCAGGCGCCGCCCTGAGGCTTAGCTTTTTTTTTTTTTTTTTTTTTTTTTCCTTTAAAGAGACGAGGTCTCGCTCTGGCTAAGGCTGCTCTTGAACCCGTAAGCTCAGGCAATCCACTCGGGGCGGCCTCCCAAGAGCTAGGATTACATACATGAGCCACCGCACCTGGCCAGCACGCTTAGTTGCTGATGACATTTAGGGATTCCTCAGAATCGTTTTAAAAAATTACAGTAAAAGACTGCATAAAATTAGGCAGAGCCTGTGGCTCAGTGAGTAGAGCACTGGCCCCATATACCGAGGGTGACGGGTTCAAACCTGGCTCCGGCCAAACTGCAACAAAACATAGCTGGGCATTGTGGTGGGCTCCTGTAGTCTCAGCTACTAGGGAGGCTGAGGCAAGAGAATGGCCTAAGCCCAAGAGCTGGAGGTTGCTATGAGCTTTGGAGGAAGAGAAAGTCAGACTCTGTCACTAAAAGATAAAGATGTATATATATATATATATATATATATATATATATATATATATATAAAGACTGCATAAAATTTTAAAGTGTACAGTTCACTATTATTAAGTACATTTACATTAATGTGAAATATCTTTTTTTTTTTTTTTTTCAGTTTTTGGCTGGGGCCAGACTTGAACCCACCACCTGTGGCATATGGGGCTGGCGCCCTACTCCTTTGAGCCACAGGCACTGCCCAAAACATCTTTTTAATCTGTTAAATCTTAAACTCTCAACTAGGTGTTGTGGTGGGCACCCGTAGTCCCAGCTACTCAGAGGCTGAGGCAAGAGAATCACTTAAGCCCAAGAGTTTGACATTGCTGTGTGCCACAGCACTCTACTGAGGGCAACATAGTAAGACTGTCTCAAAAAATAAGATAAAATAAATACATTTCCTTATTAATGCATTATTAAATAATAGCCAGTAGGGTGTTCTAATAATTTCTGTTACTGTGTAATAGAAATGAAGGTAAACTGTATTTTAGGACATTTCCAACTACTGTCATGTGACATGAAAACATCTGTGACTTATGTGATAACTAGAATCACAGGCCATGCTCTGGTTTCTCTTCAGAGCAATAAATCTTTTGCCTTTTACTAAAGTCATAGTGCTTGCTTATGCTATGGTGGTTTGTTGCCATGTTCAAAATGGAAGAAATGAAAATTTTTAGTTAGAAGTTAATGAGAATAAATGACCTCTTCTGAAATCTAACCCCAGGACTGAGAAGCAGGAAAAAAGAAGAAAGGAATAATAATTTGTTTAACCTTATTCCCATTAATCTCGTGCTATATTCATTGCCTAATTTTGTTTTACTTCTTCAGTTTTTTTTTTTGGACTGGGGAACAACAAGTTTCCCCTCTTTTTTTTTTCTTTTGGTAAGGATCATCTTAGGTGGGAGGACTCAGGTACAGCTTGATCCAGCCACAAACTCTGTATTTGGTGGCATATCTTGGGAGCTTGGTTTACACAGGAGCAAAATAGAATCTCAACTTAAACCCTTACATCAACATGCTCTTGGCATTTTTAAGCATGTCCAACATTAATTGGGCAAGCTTTTTAAAACCTGGATGCTGCACCTACCCCCTGGGCACATCTTGATGTCTTTTAAGCAGTGGCGGCTTTTCAATATATTTATCTGGAAGGCTTGGGTACCTTCATGGGGGTTTTGAAGTGAACTCAGACTCTCAACCTTGGATTGCATGGCTGTAGCCTGACTATACAGACAGTATGGTGGTGCTTTGTGTCCTTCCTCAGGGAGACCTACTTGCTCTTCATTTAAGGAACTCTGAGCTCATGACATAGCTCAAGCTTTGACTCACTTTAGTGAGAGGCCAGCCAAGCTTTCTGTCTGTCAGGCCTCAAGTTGTCTGGTTATATAGCCTATGTGATTCTTTAGCATGTGGCCCATTTATTTCATTCCTAAGAACACCATGATCCATTAGCCTAAATCAAAGATTCCTGCAGATTAGAACATTCAGGAAATAGCTCTCTCCCTGTGTACCTCACCCCACCTTGTCTCTGTCCAGACAGAGTTGGTACTCTAGGCGATTTGGGGTGCCATAAGCCCCCTGAGAGGGAGCCCACCTCAGCAGAGTATTTCCCTCTCAACTCTGATGTATTGCATATTCATTGATGTATCCACACTCAGTGGAGAGTGCTCTTGTTCCCACTGGGGGATGTGGTGGGAAGACAGGTATGATAAGCCCCTGCCTTTGGGTTCTTCCTCCAAATTAGGTCAGGAAAATTCTATCATCTCTTTAAATATTACCTTACAGATGAAAACAATGCAACCTTAAACATTTGTGCCATCATATTAGTTTAAAATTAAAAAAAAAAAATTCTCTAGTATCTCTAGATATGAAACATCTCAAAAACATCTCCAAACAAACCATTGGATGCCCTTCCAGCTACCCTAGCCAACATGTCAAATCCTGGCTTCCTGGGATACACGCCTGTTATTTGGACTAAAAGTACGTGTCCTCCACCAAAATCCTTATGTTGAAATTCTGACCTCCCAATGTGATATTAAGAGGTGAGGCCTTGGGCAGTGCCTGTGGCTCAAAGGAGTAGGGTGCTGGCCCCATACACTGGAGGTGGTGGGTTCAAGCCCAGCCCCGGCCAAAAACTGCAAAAAAAAAAAAAAAAAAAAGAGGTGAGGCCTTTGGGAAGTGATTAGGTCATGATGGTATAACTTTCATGAATGAAACTTGTACTCTTATAAAAGAGATAGCCCTTAGAGAGTCCTCTTCCCCTTCTATGTGCGGAAAAGGCAAGAAGGCAGCCCTAGGAATCAGGAAGCAGCCCTCACCAGACACCAGATCTACAGGCACCTTTTGCTCTTAGACTTCCCAGCTTGCAGAACTATGAGAAAAACTAGGCGAGGTGGCTCATGCCTGTAATCCTAGCACTCTGGGAGGCCAAGGTGGGTGGATTGTGTGAGCTCACAGGTTCGAGACCAGCTTGAGCCAGAGCAAGACCACGTCTCTAAAAATAGCCAGGCATTGTGGCAGGCACCTGTAGTCCCAGCTACTTAGGAGGCTGAGACAAGAGAATCACTTGAGCCCAAGAGTGTGAGCTATGACGGCCACAGCACTCTACTGAGGGAGACAAAATGAAACTCTGTCTCAAAAAAAAAAAAAAAAAACTGTGAGGAAATAAATGTCTGTTATACAAGCCACCCAGTCCATGGTATTTTTGTTATAGCAGCCAAAACTAAAATAGTACCAAGATCCTCAAACCCACCCAAATCTGATGTTATAGTTTACCCCAAAGGGTCAAAACCCTATAGTCCATCTCCATGGGGAGCGGGGGCAAGTTCCCAGGGATGGAAATTAGGAACATCTGCCACCCTAATGGCAGTATAAACCAGGACTAGTTCCTTTGGGGTTAACATTGACCTGGAAGCCCTAGGTCAAGCAGAACTCTAACCCTGGGAAACAGGTGGAGGCCAGAGTGTGGGTGGAGCCTACCTGGATCTCAGCAGTTGAAGGGCCACCCACACACGAAGACTTGGGGTTTCCAGTTCCACAGGAGAGCTGACATGGAGGCTGGGGGGTAGCAGGGTTATGTATGGCTCAGCTGCTGCTTTGCTTGGGTGATAAAAGTGCCCCAGCTTGGCTATTTGTCAAACACAATCCTAGGCAAAGGATTAAGCCTACTAAACCCCTGTTTCCTTGTCTATAAAAAGGGGGGAGTAATGCCCCATCTAATGAGGTCACCAAATGTCTGCAGCTGGATGACATCCAGGCCCTGGGGTTTCTGAGAATGCTCCTCTAGCCAATGTTTTCCTATGGCAATTCTTGTCCAGTGGGCCCTGAAGGTAGGCACACTTCTGACCCCCAAGTCTGTTGGGGGAGAAGGAGGTTGGGGAAAGGGTGTTTATGGATGGAGGCATCCAGAAGCGAGTGCATCAGGTGGGAATGTCACAGTCCACCTCAGCAGGGACAACAGCAGTGAAGGTCCCCACTAGAGGGGACTCAAGAGCAGTCTCCTAAGGGCAATCTCCACCAGGAGGTCTTGCTTGCAGTCTGCCTAGCCAGGTCATTTGCTTCTCTTGAAACCTGTTATCTGGCTTCTACCTGCCTTCCTTTCATGTCAGCTACTCCCCCCAGCCTCCCTTTCACATCAGCTACTCCCCTCCGCCCATCCAAGAGTTCTGCTACCCTATCCCTTTGTCAGCTTCTCTCTCTGGGTCACACCTCCTTTTGCCTCCACTCTTGTCAGCTGGATCACCTCATTGTATTTGGGGGTCTTCATTCCCCTGTCAGGGTCATGGGAGGCTTCCTTCAGACAGCCTTGGTGCAGTGCCCAACACACATTGGTGTGCAAAGATACAGGAAGCAAACCTTTCTTTTGCTTTGTCTCCTCTTCCTTCTTCCTTCCTCATGCCCTGTCCTAACCCCACTTTTCTGTCCTCCATGGGTTGCTCTAACTGCCATCAAATTCTTGGCACCTGCCACCCCTGTGTGTCCTCACCACCCAAAGAGGCTGCCTGAAGATCTGGACTTGGAACCGGAGGTCAGGTGACCTGCCTGCCTGTGTCCTGCTGGGCACACTGGCCGTGAATCTCACCCAGAGTGACCCTGGCCCCAGGGACAGGACAGAACAGAACAAAACAGCACCAGCAGGACCTGGGGCTGGCTGGCCCCGTTTGTTAGAAACACAAACCTTCCCAACCAGGCCAGGCCAGGGAAGGAACTGGGCACAGGGAGCTGCAAGCCAAAGATCTTCCCATCCCTGACCCCTTCCCCAACAAGATCTCCCTTTTCCCAGGTGACCTGAGTCAAAGAGGAACCCCAGGCCAGGCTCCTTTGTTGAGCACCTGCTGTGTGCTGGGGCTCATGCTTAGCACTTTGCATACATTGTCTCATATAAATCTCAAAATAAACTAGCCCCAAAGAGATTACTGCCCCATGGTACCCAAGAAGTAACAAGGCTAGAAGAAGTTTATCACCATATCCAACTGAGCCTTTGTGTTTCTTCTTTCCCCTTCTTGAAAAGTGTGAAATATTTCAGATATACGTTAAAGTACAGAGGAACTATAACATACCCCCAGATTATACAATTATTATTTTGCCATACTTCATTCAGCACTGTTACCTAAATGAAATATAGGATATCAAAATCAGTGGAAATGGCCTGGCGCTGTGGCTCACGCCTGTAATCCTAGCATTCTGGGAGGCCAAAGTGGGCAGGTCGCCTGAGTTCAAGACCAGCCTGAGCTAGAGTGAGATCCATCTCTAAAAATAGCTGGGCCCTGCCCTGGCGCCTGTAGTCTCAGCTATTCAGGAGGCTGAAGCAAGAGAATCACTTGAGCCTAAAAGTTTGAAGTTGCTGTGAGCTAAGATGCCATAGCACTCTACCGCAGGGCAACAAACGTGTCTCAAAAAAAAAAAAAAGAAAGAAAAAGAAATCAGTGGACACTCTAGCTTCACTATCTCACCTTCTTTCCGTGCCCTCTCCCGGTCAATATCTGCCCCCATCTGTACAGGCAACACCATCTGACCGCTGTCACCATAAATTCCTGTGCTTGATCTCGAATCTCACCTAAATGGAACTAGACAGTATGAACCCGCTTGTGTCTGGGTGCCAGTGATTTTCATCCACGTGGTCGACTGTAGCCACAGTAGCTGCTTCCTTTGCAACGCGTTCCACCGCTGTTAGTTTTACCGATGGGTGCTGACTGATATTTGGGTGGTTCATCCCGGGAGTTCTTACATTTTATAGAATGGAGGTCGCTGTCTTGTATTTTCCTACCAAGAGGACCTTGCTGAGGTTTCTCGGAGCAGACCCCTTGGCCTCCCTCGCCTAGGTCTGGCTAAGGTCCCTCGCCACCCACCAAAGCCCCACCCTGCCCCCACTCTGCGAGGCCAAGCGCCCGAAGCTCAGGGTTTAAAGAGCCGCTGGCTTCTCGGGGGGAGGGCCCCCAGGCTCAACAAGTCCCCCCCCCCCCGCGGTGTCCCCTCCCGAGTCCCGGCGCGGCGGTCCGGCCGCCCCTTCGGAGAAGCTGCACAGCATTTCGAAAGCCGCGGCCACACCTCGGACCGCTCTGCGGGCCGGGCTCCGAAACGGGAAGTTCGCTGAGGAAGTTGGTGCGGGGCGCCGAGGCCCGCGGGTCGCATGACTAAGTTTGGCTGCGCGACCTGCGCTGTTTGCCTTTTATGGCGGACTCAAGGTGGCGGACGTGGCTAGTCCGAGCCCACTCTGCCGCGGGGCGAATGAGACCACAGGCCGTGGGTGGCGCTCTGAGCCGAGGGTCCCCCAGCCTTACCCGCCACCAACTCGGCCCACCGCACCTTGGCGTGCAGGACCCGGCCCGACCCTGAATTGTACTGAAAGGGAAACTGAGGCTCAGAGAGAGGCGGAAGCCTTCCGAAGCCACTTCGCCCCAGCTGCCACCCAAAGCCCTACTTCCCAGTCCACAACCTGGACTGAGATGACTCACACTCCCGGGGCGGGGCGGAGCTGCATTTATTGAGCACCCAGGGTTTGTCTGCTAGCATTCTTTCGGTTCTTCCTCTCCCCTGTCCTGCTACCGCGGATCCCACCCACCCTGCCCCGGGACTGGCTCTTCTGAGACCCGCGAATGGGGGCGCCGGGCGGGAGCAGCTAAGCCCCCTACCTGCCACCCAAGTCATCCGAGTTTGGGTGTTGTACTGAGCCCACGGGCTGGCCGATAAAACTGAGGCTGAGAGTAAAAGCAGCAAGTGCCCAAGGTCACGTGCGACCTAAGTCAAGGGGGGTTACCCCAATCGCGAGTGGTGCACGTGCACCCTACAGCAAGAATTTGCGTGCATCGGTGCGGAGCTGGCTTGCGACGTGGCCTCGTGGCATGTGTGGAGTCACCCTGTTTAGTTCCTAACCCAGGTCCCGGCCCGGCTACTCCGTGGGCCTCAGTGGCTGCAAACGCGAAATAGGGACAGAGTGCCCCAAGCTGTGCCGGGGATGGTAGTTGGGGTCTGCAAGCCCGGGTGGGCGTCGAGGCGGGAATTTCGAAAATCTGGATACTGGGCTGCTCCTCCTCCCTTCCTGGGCCCCCAGGCAGGGTGACGGCTTGCTAGGGGGAGGGGGACGTGGTGGGGGCGGCCGGGCCGAGAGCCCAACTCCCCCTCCCGTAGAGTTCCAAACCTCGCCTTTTATGGAGAGGAAGTTGGGCCAAGTGGGCCGGGCCGGCCCGAGGGGCGGGGTGGGGCCGGGCCCACGGGGAGCTCCGGCCCGGCCCGAGCTGGATACCCACGGGGGCTGCCTGGCTTATCTTCCCGGCTGCGACCCGGCAGGGGGGGGACCCAGCCTCGGCCCTGCGAGCACCCGATAAGGTCCGTCTACCCTTAGAGGCCCGAGCAGAGGTGGGGACTGAAGTCCACGGCTGGGACCCTAGCCCTGGGCTCAAACGCTCACCGGCGCTGAAAGGCACGGTCTTGGGAAGAGCAGTAGATGGGACCTGGGAGATCACTGGTAGTGCTTGGTGGTGGTGGTGGGGCACGGGTTCTAGATTAGGCCAACACTCTAATTATCTCAGAGCAGGAAACACCATCCCTGTTTGGGAGAGTTGGGACCTCAGTCCTGAAGCCCCAGGCCCCCAGAAACTCCCTGGTCTGGGGAAAGTCCTCCTCCAGCCAAGTGCTACCACCTCCATCTAGCCTGGGTGGTCCAGCACTTACCTGGCCCTGAGAGGCCAATTGAGGCCATTCTCTTTGTTATTGAGTTGGGCTGTCTGTCCACCAGAGAAAACAGGATATGATCCAGGTGTTGCAAAGGGTCGGCAGTGCCCTCCTGCCATTGGGCTACATGACCCCTGAGTAGAATACTCTGGACATCCAAATGCTATTCTAGGTAATTCCCAGGCAGAGTCTCCATAAGTAGCTTGAAACAGGCTGTGATTTTCTTACAAGCATCCTAAGAATTTCCAATACTGTGAGCTTTGACAAAGACTGTGGGGCTCAGCTCCAGCTCCTTTAAGACGTGCTATGACACCCATGCTGTCACCTTTGTCCTCTGGGGGTCAGCGAGACCTGGCTGTGAGTACTAACTCTGCTGCCCCTCAGGTGCTAAAGCTCTCCTGGCCTCCACTTTCTAACTAACAGATATCTACTCCTGCTCCAGCCTGGGGTGATGGTCACTGGGAATGTGGGGGCAGGCGGGGCATGCTTGCAGAGCTGGAGGCCTGCCACCACACCCAGTGCACCCTCAGGGAAGGGTGGCTGTCATGATCAAGCCTAGATAATGCTCTGAGTAGCTTTTGGATGACAGGGAGAGGCCAGACTCCAGCCTGTGCCCTTTGTCCCTTGCCCTGGGCTCAGGCCCCTGGGTGTGGGCTAGGGCTTGGCCCAGAAGCTCAGCTCATCACCTGATCCATGAACACCCTTCTCCTCCCTGCCCCCTTTCCCAGAGCCCACAGAGAAGTGAGTGGTCTCTGGTTAAGCCCTGGGCATGAACACAGTAATAACATCTGACACTGTTTGGAACAGGGGCTCCAGGCAGCGCTGTTTTGACTGCTGGACGCAAGGGTTTCATCCTCATAGCAGCCCCATAGCAGGTTTTTCACCCCATTTTACAGATGAGAAAACCGAGGCTCTTCCAGGTAACCTGACTTACCCAGGGTCCCAGAGATGGCAGACATACCCCAACTTCCCCTTCTCCCCCTGGCTGTGTATTTGGTTGGTCATGTCACTTCACCTCTCTGAGCCTCACCAATAATTAAAGGAACTGTCAGGGCCCATAACTCTGGGGAGGGTTGAAGGGACAAGAGTAGGACAGGGCCTGGCTCCTGTCAGCCTTTGAAGGACATCTGGCAGTAAAGGGAAAGTTGATCCAGCTGGAGGCTCACCCTACACACACACACACACACACACACACACACACACACACACACACACCTGGGAGAGCAAGGCCCTGCTTAGAGGTAAGGGAGCTGCACACACCCCAAGCAAGTCCCCGACCTCAACTGTTGGCCCTGGTACCCACATTTATAAAACATTGTGATAACTACCCTGCTCTTGGGGTTGCCATGGGGACAAAATCACATTATAGAGCATCAGAAAAGTGAAAGAGTATCAAAGACACACAGTTTGTTATTATTATTATAATCATTATTTCAACTCTAGTACTTGTAATACAAACTTCTACTTGGCCAGAAGCAGAGAGAAATCTGAAATGCAAGGTTACAGAGTTTGTTTTAGAGCCCTCTTGGGCTCTTTTGTAATGTGGAGCCCTCCTGACACATCAGAGTTGGCCCTGTCCCTCTCCTGCTCACACACCCTATATGGCTCCCTATGGCCCTTGCAAAACAAAGTCTCAGGTTTTGAGCCTGTGCCCAGCCCTGCACAGTCCTCTGAGAACACCCCTAATCTCTAGATTACTAAGGCACTTTCCCACTTCCTGGCTGAGTTCCAATGTCACATTCTTGCTGTGTGACCCTGCAGCTCTCTTTCCTTCTGTGGCTAGGGCTGAGGAAGAGAGGAAGGGGTAGCTAACCAGTTTGGGGGAAAGGAAGCACAGGTCGTGCAGCTGTCAGTTGAGAGGCCTGGCTCAGAGTTCTAGCTCTCAGTTACCACCAGGCTCTTTGGCAGGTGTCATGGTACACCCAGCACTAGGTCCCAGAGGCTAGCTCAGTAAACTTGTGCCTCTTTGGTGCCCAACAGCCAGGAGGGCCTGGTGTCTTGCCTTTTTGGGCCCCAGAACTAAGCTTAGACCACGTATATGAGCCTAGACTCTGTTCATGCCCACCCCAGTCCCCCCATCTGCACAATGGAACCTGGACTCAAGACCCAGTGCCCAAGGCTGCCTCTGACCTTTCCCCAGCTGATCCCTGGGAGGGATCAGGGCAGAGAAGGAGGGACAGGCACTGGTAAGAGGGCCCACCTCACCCAAATGGGCTCTTTCTCTTTTTTTTTTTTTTTTGAGACAGAGTCTCACTTTATCGCCCTTGATAGAGTGCTGTAGTGTCACAGTTCACAGCAACCTCCAACTCCTGGGCTTAGGCGATTCTTTTGCCTCAGCCTCCCCAAGTAGCTGGGACTACAGGCATCTGCCACAACATCTGGCTATTTTTGTTGCAGTTTGGCCAGAGCCAGGTTTGAACCCGCCACCCTTGGGATATGGGGCTGGCGCCCTACTCACTGAGCCACAGGTGCTGCCCAATAGGCTCTTTCTCATTTGAGGCCTCCATGTACTTTATCAGATGTTAGCTGGAAAAGAAATGGTGGTTAGCTCAGACCTCCTTACCAAGGTCCTTCCAGACACATCCCAAGGTGGCCAGCCACATCTAATGCTTGCACTTCCCCCAACACACCCTTCTGTCAAGTCCTCCCTAAATTGTCTCCTAGGTGGACTCCTATTCAGACTTCAAAGCTCCAAAGACCCCCTCCTCTGAAAAGCCTTGCTAGGTTGGCCCCTTATACATTCAGGATGTCAGACAGGCTAATTCACCCCCACCCCCCGGGGCCTTGGGAGAGCAAGGCTGAAGTCTGACCTAAGAGTATTATCACAGCTGAGTGAGTCAGTTTCAGCCCAGCAACCTGAGGACTTCCTGTGACATCCACCCTCCTCACCCTAGTCTTCTCCCCTCCCACCAACATCCTCTGGAAGGTGTTGAGCCCTGAGCTGGCCCAGCCCTTCCTCCCTAGTTGTGTTCATCAGCAGCCTTGGCAGTCCCAGGACACCATTCCTGCCAAGGCTGGGCCCACACCCTTCTGGGACACTCTCCTGGGTCAGGATGCTCCCTCCCTTGAGAGGCAGGAGATCCATTTCTGCTGCCTCCAGTCCTTTCTGATACAGAACTGGACCAGCCCTCCCTTACTTGCTTCTTCCCTTCCTTCCTTCCTTCCTTCCATCTGCAGATGGGAGTGAATTTACTGAGTGCTAACTACATGTCATGACCTGGGGTGCTGAAGTGATCAAAACAAACATGATCAGTCAGGGATGGTGCCTCATACCTATAATCCCAGCACTCTGGGAGGATGAGACAGGAGGATCCCTTAAGCTCAGGAGTTCAAGACCAGTCTGAGCCAAAGCAAGACCCCCATCTCTACTAAAAATAGAAAAATTAGGCTCAGTGCCCATAACACAGTGGTTACAGTGCCAATCACATACACTGGGGCAGGCAGGTTTGAACCCAGCCTGGGCCAGCTAAGTGACAGTGACAACTGCAGCAGAAAAATACCCGGGCATTGTGGCGGGTGCCTGTAGTTCGCTACTTGGGAGGCTGAGGCAAGAGAATCACTTAAGCCCAAGAGTTTGAGGTTGCTGTGAGCTGTAATGGTACAGCACTCTACTGAGGGCAACATAGTGAGACTCTGTTTCAAAAAAAGGAAAAAGAAAAATTAGCCAGTTGTGAGTGGCTCCTGTGGCTCAAATGAGTAGGGCGCCGGCCCCATATGCCGGAGGTGGCAGATTCAAACCCAGCCCTGGCCAGAAACTGCAAAAACAAAACAAAACAAAAAATTTGCCAGTTGTTGTCTGGGTGCCTGTAGTCCTAGCTACTTGGGAGGCTAAGACAGGACTGATTGAACCCAGGAGTTTGAAGTTGCTGTGAGCTAGTCTAAAGCCATGCACTCTAGCACACTCAACAGAGTAAGACTATCTCAAAAAAAAAGAAAGAAAGAAAGAAAGAAAGAAAGAAGAGAAGAGAAGAGAAGAGAAGAGAAGAGAAGAGAAAAGAAAAGAAAAGAAAAGAAAAGAAAAGAAAAGAAAAAAGAAGAAAAGAAAAGAGAAAAAAGAAAAGAAAGGGGGCAACGCCTGTGGCTCAAAGGGGTAGGGCACTGGCCCCATATGTCGGAGGTGGTGGGTTCAAACCCAGCCCCAGCCAAAAACTGAAAAAAAAAAAAAAAAGAAAAGAAAAGAAAGAAAGAAAAAGAAAAAGAAAAAGAAAAAAAACAAATGTGATCCCTGCCCATGGAGCAGGGATGAAGAGAGTTTATCTGTAATCACACAGATGCATCTCATTATCTGTTAGAAGAATTACCAACAAGAGCCAGACCTGGCTTTTTCCGCCATCTTTCTGTGCTGCCATAATGGTGCGCATGAACGTCCTCTTAAGAGCATCAACAATGCCGAAAAGAGAGGCAAATGCCAGGTTCTTATAAGGCCGTGGTCCAAAGTCATCGTCTGGTTTCTAACTGTGATGATGAAGCATGGTTATATTGGCGAATTTGAAATCATTGATGATCACAGAGCTGGGAAAATTGTTGTGAACCTCACAGGCAGGTTAAACAGGTGTGGAGTGATCAGCCCAAGGTTTGATGTGCAACTCAAAGATCTAGAAAAATGGCAGAATAATCTGCTCTCATCCCGCCAGTTTGGTTTCATTGTACTGACGACTTCAGCTGGCATCATGGACCACGAAGAAGCAAGAAGAAAACACACAGGAGGGAAAATTCTGGGATTCTTTTTCTAGGGATGTAATACATACTGAAAAATAA
Organism: Loris lydekkerianus; assembly: GCA_963574355.1. Lineage (NCBI taxonomy): Eukaryota > Metazoa > Chordata > Mammalia > Primates > Lorisidae > Loris > Loris lydekkerianus. The sequence continues at coordinate 12,584 of CAUYPK010151654.1, forward strand.
AATGCCTCAATGGACAAAAAAAAAAAAAGAGCCAGACCTGGTCCAGAGGTGTTTACACTGAGCCCTAAAGGATAAATTAGACTTAAAGAGGGAAAAAATGTGAGTGTGGCCCATGTCTGTTACAGACAACAAGAACAGAGTGAAAGGCTGTGCAGCACGCAGCATCTGGTGCTGTAAGGGCTAGAGAAGGTGAGTGTGGACAGAGCATGAGATGAGGCTGGCAGGGGTGGGCTACACTCCCAAACTAGCTGCTGGTCTCAGGAAAGTGCACACATAGTGTGCAACCCCACAGATTATCATAAACTAAACATACACATACATACATCACACATATGTTTACCACCAGAGATTAGTTCCCATCTCCTTAAATGCTTGGAAAATAAAATCATACAGAACTTACTCTTTTGCTAAGAAAATGCTGTGAAGGCTGTGTTAACCAGTTTGATGAAAACATTTCAAGTTGTATATAAAAACTAGCACATTGTACCCCATGAGTGCATTAATGTACACAGCTGATTTAATTTAAAAAAAAAAAAAAAGAATTTACTCTTTTGTATCTGGCTTCTTTTGCTCAACATTATCTTCGTGAATCATGGTGCTGTATGCAGTGGTAGTTTATTCCATCATATGAACACACACCACCCTTTATCCAGTCTACTGCTGATGTGTTGTTTCAGGTGAGGGGAGCTATTATACGGTATTATGAATATTTTTTTTTGAGACAGAGTCTCACTATGTTGCCCTTAGTAGAGTGCGATGAGGTCACAGCTCACAGCAAGCTCAAACTCTTGGGCTAAGCGATTCTCTTCCTCAGCTTCCCAAGTAGCTGGGACAATAGGCACCCACCACAATGCCTGGTTATTTTCTGGTTATAGTTGTCATTGTTGTTTGGCAGACCCAGTCACCCTAGCCATTGAGCTACAGGCGCCGAGCCTTCCTTTTTTTTTTTTGAGACAGAGACTCAAGCAGTCACCCTAGGTAGAGTGCTGTGGCATCACAACTCACAGCAACCTCCAACTCCTGGGCTCAAGAGATTTTCCTGCCTCTGCCTTCCAAGTAGCTGGGATTACAGACGCCTGCCACAACACCCGGGTATTTTTTGGTAGCAGCCGTCATTGTTGTTTGGCGGGCCTGCGCTGGATTCGAACCCACCAGCTCAGGTGTATGTGGCTGGCACCTTAGCTGCTTGAGCCACAGGTGCTGAGCCACCGTCTGTTTTTTTTTTTTTTTTTTTTTTGCAGTTTTTGGCCGGGGCTGGGTTTGAACCTGCCACCTCCAGCATATGGGGCCTGCGCCTTACTCCTTTGAGCCACAGACGCCACCCCGCACCTGTTCTTTTGTTTGTTTTTTTTTGAGACAGTCTCACTTTGTCGCCCTTGGTAGAATGCCGTGGCATCATAGCTCACAGAAACCTCAAAATCTTGAGCTCAAGTGATTCTCTTGCCTAAGCCTCCCAACTAACTGGGACTACAAGCGCCTGCCACAACGCCTGGCTATTTCTTAGAGATGGGGTCTAACTCTTGCTCAGGCTAGTCTCAAACTCCTGAGCTCAGGCAATCCACCTGCTTCAGTCTCCCAGAGTGCTGGGATTACAGGCATGAACCTGGCCCACTGACACTTGGTACTGTCAGTCTTTTCCATTTTTTCCATTCTGGTGGGTGTGAAGTGGTGTCTCTGTGTGGTTTTTAATTTGTATTTCCTGGACAACTCATGATGTTGAGCATCTTTTCATGTCTACTAGAGATCTGACATGTCTTCTGTTCCGGGCTTTTGTCTACTGCCACCACCCTCCCTGTACCCATCCTTCTTGGTCAAATGCTGCAACAATAGTCTCTTGTGGAAGAACAATCCAGAAGGACATGAAGGAAAGGTGGTGCCCCAGTCCCTCCTCAATACTTACGTCCCCCACCTGCCCATGTTGGCCAGTTTGGAGGGCTGTCAGTATGCTCCTCCTGTCCCCTGTTTGGAACCCTCCATGAAGGCCCCACTTGTCCTCTAGCCCCCAGCTACTTGACCCTGGGACTCATGGCCTTTAAGTCACAGAAATGCTGTGTGCCCAGCCAAGGTCACCAGCATATGGCCACACTGTACTTGCTCTGGGCAGACCCAGCCCAAGAATTTCTGTTCAATCACTTGTGCCTCCCTACTGCTCTGCAAAGTAGGCTGCCAAGGCATACTGGCAGGACTGTGTCCTTGGAAGGGGAGATGGCAAGTCTCCTTCCTCACTTTCCATCCATTGCTGCAGTCCTGGCTGCCTGTGGTATGCTAGAATCAGAATGAACAGGCCAAAGCCCTACTCTCAGGGGGCCTTGGATTGCAGGGAGGGAAAAGTGGGGCCCTAGGAGCTCTGAGGGGGAAGGGAGGCCACGTGGCCTCTGAGAGGTCTGAAAGGAAGGAGCAGGGCAGGGCTAGTTCTCTTTCTGGTCTTGTGTGCCCAGTGGGGGCAGGGAAGACCTGCTGTGAAGAGCAGAAGGCAGGGACTGAGATCAGGGAGGGCTTCTTCACAGAGATGATGCATGTGTCCAGCACCCAAGGTGACCAGGGACCAGTACCCCAAATAGTAGAAGAGAAGTTGCAATTTGCAATAGCAAAATCCCCTTTGAGGGATGAGGAGTGAGGCTGTGCAAGGGTATGGCTGGCCTGACACCCCAGGCCAGGAGTGCAGCTGCTACCCTGGAGAAGGCAGCCATGCAGAGGCTTCGGGAGCATCCTAGCAGCTAAGGTTGCATTTAGGGCCATCATCCCTCTTGGCATTGGGAAGTGGGATTCTTTCTCCATCCCTGAATAGGCCAGCCTAGCCCTCCCAGAGTAGGAGACTCAGCCATACCCTTGTCATCCCAGCACCACACAACCTGTACACTCCCAGCCCTCCAGGCCTGGGCTCTGGCTTGACATTTTGCTATGTGACACTGGGTGAGCCTCTGCCCATCTCTGGGCCTTGGTTTCACCATTTGGCAAGGAGATGGGTGGTAACCAGCTTTTAAAGTATCTGTGACAAGCCCCCAAAAGGCCTGGGAACCCCCCCCCAGATAATGTCATCCTCACAGTCTTATTTATTTAGAAACAGTCTTATTTTGTCAGCCTTGGTAGAGTGCCGTGGCATCACAGCTCACAGCTACCTCACCTCAAACTCTTGGGCTTAAGCAATTCTCTTGCTTCAGCCTCCCAAGTAGCTGGGACTACAGGCGCCCACCACAACCCCTGGCTACTTTTTTGTTGTAGTTGTCGTTGTTTAGCAGGCCCAGGTCAAGTTTGAACCCTACAGCCCCAGTATACGTGGCCGGTGCCCTAACCACTGAGCTACAGGTGCCAAGTCACTTATTTCTTTGTTTTTTTTTTTTTTTTTTTTTTTTTTTTTAATTGACAGAGTTTGTATTTGTCGCCCAAATTAGAGTAATTTTGCCTCACACGTAACGGCAACCACCCGCACC
>CAUYPK010151655.1:0-83257 GCA_963574355.1 Loris lydekkerianus
CTTCCCTTTATTATTTAACAAACATGTTTATAGTGCTATGTTCCGTGTGCTTTATAAAAATGAGCTTTCATGTGAAAGCCCTAAATTAGTTTCATAGTAGGGCTGAGTACATTGGGTACTTTTTCTTCCATTCTTGAGATAAGGTATGTATTTATTATAAAATCTGTTGCAATATCTACGCCTTCTCCTATTGATTTTTCATTTATTATTTTTTTGTTTTGTGATTTCTGTTGCCCTGGGTAGAGTGATGTGCTGTACCTCACAGCAACTCTTGGGCTCAAGTGATCCTCTTGCCTCAAGCTTCCAGAGCAGCTGAGATTATAGGCATGCGCCACGACTCTCAGCTAATTTTTCTGTTTCTATTATAGTAGAGATGAGGTCTCACTCTTGTTCAGGCTAGTCTTGAACTATTGAGGTCAAGTGGTATGTTGACCTTGGCCTTGCAGAGTGCTAGGATTACAGGTGTGAGCACTATGCCTAGCCTGTTTTGTGATGTCTTCCATTGCTTTTATGTTTAGAAAGTCTCCTGTTTCAAGATCAAATAAATTCTACTATATTTTCAACTAGTTTAAAAAAATTTTTTTTTCTTTTCTGCATTCAGTTCTTCATCTGGAATTTCTTTTTATGTGGTATGACAGTGTTTTTCAACCACTTTTAACTCACGGCACACTTGAACCTATAGTCAAACTTCCACAGTTCACTTAAATTATGTTATTAAAAAAAAAAAAGAGTAAAAAAAATACTTTGCTTCGAACTTCTTTTGAAAATAATTTAATTAGTGATCTTTAAAAAATTTCAAGCCACAGCTAAGATCCTCTCATGGCACACTGGTTGCAAATCACTGTGGTATGAGATGAGCTTCTAATTTTTTTTTTCTAGTTTATCTAGCCATTCCAAAGCCTTTCACTGACTAATCCTCACCTTTTCCATCTATCTCCAATGCCATCTTTATTACAAGCCTTAGGCTTTGTCCCCAGGTCATTATTCTATTCCACTGACTTGCCAATATCTCTTACCAGTCCCACATAATTCAACTTACCATCACTTCATAATACATGACATTAGTTTTAAATGTCAAATACTTGGCTATGCCATACACAGCCCCCAAACCTGGCTATACGTGCAGCACTAGCTCCTTTCTTCATCATGCTCTGCTAAAAACCACAATCTGGAAGGCTCAGGATTATCAGGAGGGTCAATTCCCTGGTAATGGACAGAGGGTGAAGGCTAAGAAGAGATGTGTAAATTCCAAAGGACACTAATCTGGCCATAACTTGAAAAAGTTAAATGTATCTATGGGATGTCAAATCCTGTTTTGTGATTTGTCAAGGGGCTGTCAACATTTCTGGCTTGTATTAGAATCTGGCTACATTAAACATGACTTGAAAGGAGCTGGTCAAGAGTACAGCTTCAGATATTTTCTGTCATACAGAGCTTTTCAGATCCAATGGGATTTTGTGTGTATTAAAAGCCATCATCTCCCCATTACAACACAGAGCAAAAGTCTAGCATGAAAGTAGAATTCACGTATAAGGGAAGTCTTTTTTATCTCTATTACCTGGACTTTTAGTTCTAGTTCTCTGATCTGGTCTTCTTTCACCTTCATGTCCATCGTGAGCTTCTTGCCCTCTGCTTCTAGCTCTCTGATCCTATTCCGTAAGGTTTCGGTGCATTCTCCTCTTTTAAAAAAAAAGAGAAGGAAATAAATGATTTGAAAAACTATAGGTTTACTTACATTGCAGGATTGCTATTTCTTTTACATTCAGGATCTGTTAGGTTTTAACGTTTGGCTCAGTCTATTTATTCTAGTCTTTGATAATTTCAACAATGATCTAAAATAATTATCATTAGTTGAGTGTCTATGTGAGCCTGGAACTAAGCTAGGTATCTTACCCGTACTATACCTTCTTCAATTCTAGTAACAATCTGGCGTATATTATACCATTTTCCAGATAAAAAACTGAGGCTAGCTACATTGATAAATACTAATCTAAGGTTACCTTGGTCTTAGGTCATAGAAGTGCGATAAGAACTGAGGTTTTCTAGATTCTCAATCCGGTGAGCCTCCCTCCAGGCCTTAGTGACTTGAGATGATGCATACAAAGTTATGCAAGATAGAACTGAACATGGGGTGGCTCCAGCAGCAGACAGTGAACAAAAATAATTTCTTCCCCACTTTTGAGGGGCTATTCATTGGGGATTTCACAGTTCTTTAGTCACAAAAAAACAAACAAGAGTATCAAGGGCGTGACATTAGGCGGTTTCTCAGGGCTATAATAAGGGTAAGCTAAATGAGATGATGGCAATGGCCAGTCAAAGCTGCTCAACTGTTTGGGTTCTGAAATAGCCCCAAAAGGGAGGTCCATTGAGAGATTTATGCCCTGAGATTTACTTAAGAATAAAAACAGCGGCTTGGCGCCTGTGGCTCAAGAGGCTAAGGTGCCAGCCACATATAATGAGCTGGCGGGTTCGAATCCAGCCTGGGCCTGCCAAACAACAATGATGGCTGCAACCAAAAAAATAGCCGGAGTTGTGGTGGGCACCTGTGGTCCCAACTACTTGGGAGGCAGAGACAGGAGACTCGCTTAACTGCAGGAGTTGGAGGTTGCTGTGAGATGTGATGCCACGGTATTCTACCCAGGGCAACAGGTTGAGGTTCTGTCTCAAAAAATAAAAATAAAAACAGCTACCTGTATGGCAAATAAGGACCATCCAGGGATCCTACCAAAACAAAGAAGCTTACCTGGAAGCAAAAGGGATTTGTGGTGGACACTGAAACTAAACTACTGATTCTTGGACATCAAAGACAATGAATGGTATGGTTAAGGAACTGCTATATTTTCCTTGGTGGGATTTAAAAGGGAGGGGGGTAGGTGCTGGATGAATTAAGAAGAGCAGCGGCCATACTAGATGACTGTTTAGGAAAATTTCCTGGGAGTGTAAATGTTTTGAAAATGCTTACACATCTTTAAACAAATAACTCACATCCTAGGCAGGCTAGTTAAGGGTCTGTAGGTCTATATGGATGCTGATGGGCCAAGTGAGGTCAGCCATCTGCTGTCTAGAGTCTTCTGGGGAAGGCAAGATCACCCAGAAGACAGTTCTCATTTGCTGTTATAAAAAGGTGAGATGATTCACCAATTATTCTGTAAATGCCAGAACTCCCAAAGAAGAGTATTAATATGCCAAAGGTTGGCAAGTAAATTACTTGTTTAATACAACAGAGCAAAACTTAAGGGAGAATTACAGTTGAATTAGACCTACTATGTAGATATAAATTAGGATAGAAATGAAAAATGAAATAAATAATAATTTACACTCACTGTATGTCTGCAAACCCATAACTGACCCCCATCATGCAGATGGACTTCTTTAATAATGAAAAAAAGTCAAAGAAAAAAAAGTGATAAAAGTAGAAGCAAATAAAACAAAACAAAACAAAACTCTCAAAAAACAAAAACCAGGCTGGGTGTGGTGGCTCATGCCTGTAATCCTAGTACTCTTAGAGGAGGAGGTAGGAGGATCTCTTCAGCTCAGGAGTTCAAGACCTGCCAGAGCAAAAGCGAGATCCTATCTCCTCTAAAAATAGAAAAATTAACCAAGCATTGCAGTAAGTACCTATAGTCTCAGCTTCTCTAGAGGCTGAGGTAAGAGGATCACTTGAACCCAGGAGTTTGAGGTTGCTATGAGCTAGGCTAAGGCCATGGTACTCTAGCCTAGGTGACACAGTGAGACTCTATCTCAAAACAAACAAACAAATAAACAGAAGAACACCCAAAAAAACCCCAACAAAATGAAACAAACACTTCCCAAAAGGCTCTTAATCATCTTCTTTCCTTGCTGGAATTGAGGTGGCAGGTATTTATTAGTTTTGGAGATACCTGCATGTTGGAATACTTTTCAATGGCATAGGAGGTAGTCCTCAATTTTCATTTCCCCACCAACTTGATGCTATCTAATAGAGACTTATGTTTCACTTTTTTTTCCACCTCAATTTGACAGTTTGCTGATATCCAAAAAAAGACATGAACAGTCAGTAAACAGTGCTTAGGCTGCCAAAATTTTATGTTTCTTACATTTTGAGAAAATAAGAAATTTCTAAAAACTCCAGAAACACACACAGCTAAGAGTAGAAAATAATGACAGCTCTCTAGAGCAGTGGTTCTGAACCTTCCTAATGCACAGCCCTTTAATACGGTTCCTGTGGGTCGCGACCCACAGGTTGAGAACTGCTCTAGAGGGACCTAAATTCCAGATGAAATTACTCAAAGTATTTAGTAATCATCTTAACAGAAAGTGACTGGAAACCCTTTTACTTTGGTGATTCTCTCACCCCATTTTACAGATGAGGTCGCTGAAGGATGAAGCTGTAAGACAGCATAAGCTTGCAAAAATGGAGTTTAAACCAGCTAATAAAACAGCACTTAAAAGCAATCCATCCCTGCATGATTGTTACATGTCCAATCCTGCCCAAGGCATCAAATTCCCACATCTGTCTTGGTACAAGGAAAGCCAACCTTTGAACACTCAAGTGACATGGACACACCTTGAAGCAGCAGCAAATGCAACAGCTCGAGCAGCAGTGGCTTCTTCTAACTTCTTCCTTTTCTTCTCCTCCATTAATTGCTTTTCTACAAAACTTCGGGCTTCCTGCTCAGCTTTTAGCTTTTTCTCCAACTGGCTGATATTCTGTTTGTCTTTTTGCTTCATTTGCACGGCATTATGTAACCTATATGGAAATGATTGTCATATGGAGTCTTATAATTAGAAATGCCCATGGTAAATCTTGAGAAACATGACTACTCTTTATCACTTTAAGGCCAAGTAAACAGGAGGCTAAACAGAAATCCTAAGTATCAACTCCCACAATGTCCAAGTAAAACACTGCTATTATTCTTAAATAATTCCTAAATACCAATAAACAAGCTAACCTATAAGTCAGAGAATCAGACCTAGCCTCTCTGCTCTATTAAGGTTAAGTAATCTACAAAAGGTATTCCAGAAAACAGGGTAAAACACATTTCTAACAGAGGGGAAGATAATTGTAGAACTACTTCTAATGCCCCTTCAAGAACTTCATTTCAACTAAAGAACCACTGATGGAACAGCCCTGCTAAACTGAGGTGAGGGGTGGGAGGGCCATGGCTTTTCTTTTCCTGAATACAATTATGCTGCAGCCTTTCCTTTTCAGCAGCAGGATGTTGACCTCTTGGTTAAAGTCACAGGATGCTGAATTTCACATAGAAAATTCAGCTATATTCCCTGTCTACCACCATCCGCCCTTCCCCTCCCCCCAACCAGCTTTTCCTGTCAACATGAAATGAACTTATTAGGCTGGTCTGTGTATCAATGTTACAATCACCACAAATATTGGTCAGAAGCAATGGCCAGGTTGTTTGCCCGTAACGTAATGCTCTAGCTTTTGGCTACATTCTTGAAAACTGTGACTCCTAGTCAATGGGGAAAGCCTAGAGCCTATGATAGTAATCACTACCACACACATTGCTTGCATATTTTTAAAAAAGGACAGACTCACATTGAATCAAGAAGTAATTCCAGAATGAATAGAAAGCTTAAAGAATTTACGCAGAAGAGCTGGGTTTTTGCCTGCTCTTCAAATAAAATTATTCAGAAGTTTAATGTCATTTTTCAGTTTTGGAAATAAAAGTAAATTTAGCCTAATCCTCTGGAAACTTTCATTCAAAGGAACAAGGTTTTCAAATTGTAGCAGAAATACTTGTCAATTTTATTTTTATTATCATAAATGCTTAATGGCTATTTAAAACTAAGAAGTTATTTAATGAGAGAAGACAAAATAGTAAACTGTTTTGTTACAATTAAATACGTTTTTGTAGATTTCACAAACATGTTGAATACCTGGTACTAAGTCAAACATTTTAAACATTTTATTTAAAAACCTCTGAGTTAGACCTCTGTCACCACCAATCTTGGGCTCCAATCCTTGGAAACGTGAGAGACAGTGAAGCTGCCAGGCTCACACCAAAAGCCAGAAAGGTGCACGTACTTGTTCTGCAGCAGCTCGTTCTCCTGCCGGAGCTGGCCCATTTCTGAGCGGATCCCTCGCTCAGTGCTTGAGAGGGAGCTGATCTGACTGCGGAGCTCTTGTTCCACTTGCCTGCTGGCCTGTAGGTCAGCCTTTAACTTTTTAATGTCTTGTTCCAGCCTAGGAGAAGGAGAAACACAGCATTTTCACCTAAGAGAGGGCACCCCCATGGCTGTGAGAGACATGACTGATTGGGCAGATGGTGGAGGACCCTGTTGGCAGCTCTTGCCATCATGAGGACTCCTGTCTGCAATCGGCTTAATTTTATTGAGTGATTCCACTAGATCCCCACTCTTCCTACTAGGGTGTAATTTTCAGTTTCCCCCAAACTTGTGTGAACACTAACAGGTGTTCCTGAGGATCTGAGTTGCTGATAAGGGGAAGAGGAGGAGGAGGCAGAGGGTGACTGAAGACAAAGGTTCCTTTTACCCTGGGACTTCTTCACACCCTCAGCAAGGGGATATATTCAAACAACTCGCTCATGACCCACGACTTGCTTTGAGATATTCTCATAGATCAGAATTTACTGTCTGAGATTCCCTCCATCCATGGACCAAGAAGAACCAAGTATCTATGACAACCTGAAATTGCTACTAAATGATGTTCATACTTCTCTTAATTGGGGTAGAAGAGCTCATTAGATTCATCAACAATGAAAAAGGAAGCTCTAAGAATCATAAAAAAACTCCCACCTGTGAACTAAAGCCAATCTTTTTACCTCAGTTCCTTACTCCTGTTTCATACATTTTGTTTACTACAATAATAGTTACATTTTAAGTGATTATGTATCAGGGGACCTACACATATCACTTAAAATGAAACTATTACTACTACATATATGTATGTGCAATACCGAAGAGGGTAAACAAAGAGTGTAAAATCAGGTCTCTTTCTTTGTGAGAGGACTTTACAGTTTCCCTAGAGGCCAGGAAATAATTAAAATGATGAAACAATAACGTAAGAAAGACCATGATTAAATACATGCCAGAAAGAATAATAATACCAGCTACTATTAAATGAGAATTTATATGCCAAACACAATTCTAAATTCTATAGAGTTTAACAATATGAGCGTATTTAATCCACAACTCTTATATCATTCAAACTCTGGGCCAAGTACAATTATTATTCCCATTTTTATAGATGAAGAGCTCTAAGCTAGGAAAGATTGCAGCCCAACCCGGAACCTATCACAGTGATCAACACTTACTCCATATACATTGGTGGACTTCCCTTAGGAAACCAAATAGTAGCTTTATCTACCAATTTACCTTTAGGCAACTTAAAAAAAAAATCTCAAAAACCCCAAATTACAAAACACTGATGGTCACCTTGCCGGTGCAGTGGCCAGTCCTCTGGCCAGTGCCTGGGAGATGCCCTAAAAACCTTGTGTTCTACAAGTGCTGCTGGCTTCTCCTGACACAGTTTGCTCTCAAGGGAAGGATCACAAGTCGGCATCACACTATCCTTTCCCTGTTGCTAGGGTTATTCCCGTTGAGTGTACTCTGGGAGGCACTCTGAACAATTACAGGCTGACATTTATACCATTGCCACTCTTGTCTCTCAGTTGCCTGAAGTCACCCAATGAATGTATTCCAAAAAAGGTCGATGTTGTCAGGTGATCCCATTAAGAAGTTTGGGTGAAAAACGTGTTAGGTAATTCATCTTTCCTGAGAAGCTGATTTCACAGTCTGAAGACTGCATTTTTAGTAGCACAGGTGAGTTTTTGGATGAGTATAGTGACTAAGCATGGTTTATTAACAGAAAGTAGGGTGGAGAGAGTGTAAGGTCAGGGTCTAGACTCAGCTCTGGTGCTAACTCTATGACCCTGGCTGGGCAAGGCTTGTGATTTTTCAGGCCTCAGTTTCCTCCTCTAGGCTGATGCTCTCTAAAGGCCCTAAAAGTCTGATCTCAGATTTCCAAGCATGACACATTTTCAGATGGCTCCTGATGTGCTTCTTTAGATTAGCAAACTAAGCCTCATCATATGCAGATGCACAGGAGTCAGGTTCCACACACCGACTGGGTGCCAGCTGGGGCAAAACCCAAAACCTATACCACAATTGGGAATGAAAGAAAAATTAAATCTGCAGAGGCTTGATGTCACTAATTTTGCTATTTATTGCCTTCTTTCATCTCTTAATTTTTGAAAGCCAATTTTCCTATCATAAGCTAAGAATAATAATGTTGGGGCTGAGCTCCTGGGCTCACTCTTGAGATGCCAAGGCAGGTAAACTGCTTGAGCTCAGAGTTTGAGACCAACCTGAGCAAGAGTGAAACCTCACCTCTACTAAAAACAGAAAAATAAGCCAGTGTCACGGCAGGGACCTGTAGTCTCAGCTACTGGTGAGTCTGAGGCAAGCAGGATTGCTTGAGCCCAAGAGTTTGTGATTACAGTGAGTTAGCCACAACACTCTACCCAGAGTGAGACTCTGTCTCAAAAAAAAAAAAAAAAAAAAAAAAAAAGTGTGTTTATTCTGAGTGAAATTTCAGTGTTTCTTGAAAACTGTAAAAATAAGGGGAATGTAGCTGTGAGACCAAAAAGTGAAAAATCTAGAGTATAACTTTTGGAGACTGCAGAACACAGTCTGCATAAAATATTTATGTTGTAAATAACATAAATATGTTATGTGCAACTTTTAATAAAAATTTTGTCAAGGACAAATACCAACACAATACAACAAAAAATAAAAAGAAGTGGTTAAAAAAAGAGTATGTTCACTCTGTGCAAACTCAAAAATTATACATTTAAGAATTGTGCACCGGCTTGGCACCTGTGGCTCAAGTGGCTAAGCCACACACCAGAGCTGGCGGGTTTGAATCCAGCCTGGGCCTGCCAAACAACAATGACAACTGCAACCAAAAAATAGCAGGGTATTGTGGTGGGTGCCTGTGGTCCCAGCTACTTGGGGGGCTGAGGCAAGAGAATGACTTAAGCCCAGGAGTTGGAGGTTGCTGTGAGCTATGCCACAGCATTCTACCCAGGGGGACAGCTGGAGGCTCTGTCTAGAAAAAAAAAGAATTGTGCACTATCATGCATGTGAGTTATACTTCAAAAAAAGGTTTATTTAAAAAATAAAGTAACAATCTCGTAAGACACAGAACTAAAATGCTTCAGAATTTTCATAACTGCTACCATTCATTTTGCAAAACTATGAATTATTATTTTCTAAACTGTTGCAGCAAACCTATGAGTTAATACCAGCATTTCCAACTTAAGAAATATTGCTCTATAAAGAACACTGCCCAGTGAAATGGTAAGATCACTTAAAGTGCTAAGTGGCAAAATTCTCAGCTTTAAAAATTTACGATGGGTCATTTTTCAATGGCTCTCTACAGAAAGCATTAGTTTTACCTTGAATGTCCACTATGCATTTTAACTCTTTACTAAGGTAGCTGACAAAATGGTTTACAATTCCAGATTGAATTTATATTTTGCAAAAGTGACACCTACTTAGCACCAAAAAATAAACAAAAAAGTATAAAGATTAAAAATGTAAATAGCTCATATGAAAAAAAAAAGAAAACAAAAGAAAAAGAAAAGAAAAAAATGTAAATAACTCACAATCTTCTTATCCAAACAGAACCACTCACTATTCACATTTGGTGTGCTTGTTTTCTGTATGTCTTTTTTTCTATTTCTTTACATATGTAAACATATTTAATAGTGCTAAGAGCAGGCCCCACATATAGGTTACATATCATAAGCACCTTCTCATATTACAGCAATCCTTCATAAACAATTCATTGCTGCATAACATGCCATTGTATGGATATACTATAAAATCTTATTCTCTAAGATATATGTCATATACCTTGGTTTTTGTATTTGCCTGACAGAAAACTTATGCCATGAGCTTTATTTATTATTATTGTTATTATTTTTTAAATTGAGATAGAGTCTTACTTTGTCACCTTGGTAGAGTGTCATGGCATCATAGCTCACAGCAACCTCAAACTCTTGGGCTCAAGTGATTCTCTTGCCTCAGCCTCCCTAGTAGCTGGGACTACAGGCACCTGCCACAATGCCTGGCTATTTTTTGTTATTGTTTGTTTGTTGAGCAGGCCCGGGTCAGGTTCAAACCCATCAGCCCCAGAGCATATGGCCAGAGCCCTAACCACTGAGCTACAGGTGCCCAGCCATGCCATGAGTTTTAAAAGAATTATGTGAATTAGTAAATTAAACTGAATCAAGCAAGTCAGTGCTAGATACATTTATTAAATAGATAACTACTATTTGACTCAATGGCATACTTAACCCTTTGGTGTCAAAGTTCAATACTTTCTGGGTAAAATACAGATATACAATTTATTAGTGTGAAGTATTAAGATGTTTTGATTAAATGGTGTTAAAAGGTTAATGCAAAATCTTTAAATGTATTCATGAGATTTTACTAAAATGTCATTAGCTTAACCTAAATTAGAAGCAAGTGGCCAGAAAGGCAGAAATAATAGTTTAACAAATCTAATTTTAGTAAATAGTGATAGAACAGAGGGAAAAAACTACCCACAACCTCCGACCCGACCCCTCTTATCAGAGCTAAGTCTCACTCTTCCCTATACTAAGGGAACTTCTGTCCAGAAGAGTACAACATTGTACAAAAAAAAAAAAAAAAAAAATCGGGCCAGACACATCTTAACCAAACTTTACTAAGGCTTAGCCAGGAAATAAATGTACTTCCTGTTTGCCCAACTCCTGTGGAACCAGTTTTCATATTTATGAAGGCCTGCCTAATTGCATTGCCATGTTGGACAGAGGGCCCATAGCAAAGCTGGAGTTTGTGTACAATTAGTATGTCCATTTTTGCCCAATTGCACAATTTCCAGGGTCCTAACTGATACATATTAGTTAGACATATTAGGTCCAGGCATCTTTCCTATCCACTTTACTGATAAGTTTTCTGAACTCACAGGCAAGAACTGGGGCCCATCTGCAGCAGCAATTTCTCAGGTCCCTAAGTCAGACACCAGGCTGACTTCAAAGCAAAACTGTCAAATTGAGCATCTCTTTTACCCACTCCAAACCTTAACTACATCTCACCTTCTCCCTAATCCTACCCAACTAAGGTAAGCTGTGATGTCAGTGACTAATTTTGCTGAGTATAGTGATGCGTCCCCGTAGTCCCAGCTGTTCGGGGGGCTGAGGCAGGAGGAAGGCGAAGCCCAGGATTTGAAGCTGTAGCATTCTATGATTGTGCCTGTGAACAGCTGATGCACTCCAGCCTAGGCAGCAGAGCGAGACTTTTCTGTAAAAAATAAATTATTTAATTTGAAGAGGAAAAGAGTCATTTTAATAAAGGGTAATCTAAATGCTAGCCTTTCGGGCAGGCTAAACAGGAAAAACATCTTGGCATATCCGGAAGAAAACCTGGTAATAAAACAAAGTACAGTATTCAAGTGTCAGCTTTTAGTTAAAATGGGTGTTGTTTTCAAGTATCTGAAAAGGCAGGGAGGTACTATGTCTAAATGTTTGTGAATCTTATTTTTTTTTTGAGAATTACTTGAATTATAGCCCACACCTCTATGACTTAACTGAAAGTTTAAAAGTCTGCAGAGGCTACTGCCAATAACTTCATGGTTTTATAAAGCCTGACTGTGGCTTTATGAGGCCTGACTAGTGGTTGAGGGGGTTTAAGGCATCAGGGCAGTAAAGTTCCCCAGGAAGCAAGTTCTGTGGAAAAGAGGCAGACTTTGTTTTAGCCAGGACTTCACCTAGGAGTGACTAGGAGTCACAGCCCATACTCATTCCAGAAAACCACCTGAGTATATATCTCTATGAGCTGCTGGCTGGGTCCCAAGAGTTCATGGGGACAATGAGGAGCTTTGGCTTTGCTGGTTACCTCTGAACTGTAAGAGTGTGTGACAGAGTGACAGATACTCTAGGCTCTACAACACAGAACGTGCCCTGCTGCTCGTTCTGTTAAGAGAAGAGGCTTCAGAAAGTCATCTCCAAGTTATAGGGTTTGCTCACAAATCCTCACACCAGCCCAAACGGCTTACTTCTGGTTTTCAGACATATTCTGCCTTTAACTATACTACCTATCCCTTTGGGAGGAACGGCCTCCAGTTTTCAATCTCATTCTTCAAAGCACAGTTAAAAAAACAACAAAAATTTTAAAAACTTTCCAGGATGAGGCACCCAAAGTTCCTTGTTGGTGCTTCATGTCTGGCACTAAACCACTGTCTTGGGCTGAGGTTTTTGTTGTTGTTCTGGTGTTCAATCTTTTCTTGTGGATGTATCTTAATTCTAACAGGACTGTAAGTTATCTGAAGCCAGGAACTGATTACACAATAAAAATTAAAAGCTGGGGCTTTATTTTTAAAGTTTCTTCAATCCTCATATATCATTTCACTAATCCTTACTTTATGTCCATTTCCTCAGTGCTTAGAATAGAACAGGGTCAGGGTTAAGACACAGGAGGCTCTGGAAACAGCCTGTCTATAACAGGCCATCATATTTTTAATTTAAATAGTGGCTGAAGGAGACAGAGGTAAACGGGCGTTTGCTCTTGAAGAAGGCAGGTGCACATGAAAAGAATGCAACTGCTTCATCTTGATAAAGATCTAATTCCATTAGGAGTTTCTCCAGTATACATTAATCATATAAGACGAGACTTATTTAGGGACCACACAGCTGTCTGTGCAGAAAGCTGAGCTTATATAAATCAAAGCTCTGTCCCCAGAAGAAATGCCGATTACTCTCTGTGCCAACTCCTTCCTCCACCCTTTCCAGGTCATTCACCCCAACAGGACAGGCAGCATGAGTCATTCACAGAAAAATGTATCCTAATATAAGTGGATGTATGCTGTACTGAGGGAAGCTGCTCCTGTATAGTCTATACCATGAACCACAGCTTTGGAATACCAACATGGAGCTGCCTCCGGTCTCACTGTGGTAGCTACAACTGCTTACCAGGCACAGTTTTCCAAAAATAAACAACAGCTTGATGACCTGATTACTAAGTGAAACCATATTACCAAGTACCTTATGTCTCTGTTCCATAATATTTCAAACACAAAAGGCAAACACATTAATGTTTTTTAAGGAATGCAAGAGAGACAGAAATGAATTCTGGAGGCTTTCACACACATAACTGGTCATTTAGGGAAGTAGGGTATTGACTTCTTGAAGTTCTTTACAAAAGAAGCTATAAGTGCCAACAACTAGTATTTTTAATAAGGTCCTTAAAGGAATATGGTCAGATTTGATAGTTTGTATCAAAATTCTTTAAAATGTTCAGATCCATTGACAAAGCAATTGGAGATACACAAAGATTTATGTAAAAGCATGTTTGCTGTAAAAAGAAGAAAATGAGAAGCACTTAAATATTCAACAGAAGATTGGCTAAATAAATTACAGCATATTCATGTATCAGACAGCCATCAAAATATTAAATGATATGGGAGAATGCTCATGATATAGTCAGTGAAGAACACAAGTTACAAAACATTATACATAGTGTGAACTCAGTTTTGTAAAAAGAACAATGCAAAAGAAAAAATGTTGAGAGGATACATGTTAAACAGTGGTTATTTCAACATCTTCAAAATCAGATATAATAAATGTGTTATCTTACTTTAAACATCTTAATTATCATTTGATAATTTTAAAAGAGGCTGTTACCTGCCTCCCAGGCTGTTCAGTGTTCACTCTTACTTTTGGATCTGCTCATGTCATAGACAACTGTCAGAATAACTTGAAGGCCTTAGAGAAAACCCAACTGTTACTTCATAAACTTTTTATGTCACTCCAAAGAAAAGGAACTTGACTTTTGGAGAACGCCTCATTTTCTAAACCTATATCAACTACTTCCTATTTATCAGGTTTTTTTTTTTCCTTAAACAAGAGTAATTTATTTCCTCATAGTTAGGGAGACTAGTTCAAGTCCAAGGTGCCAGCAGGGTCCGTTTCTAGTGAAGGCTCTCTCCCTGGCTTGCAGACAGTCACCTCACAGTTCACCAGTTTCTATCAAAATGATAGTTTTTCTTAAGCTAGATGTGGTAGCCATGGCTTATTGTCTCATTCTGGCTCTCTCTGGAAAGAACTCTCAGCTATGTAGACTGGCCACAGGAGAACAGGCATTAACTCTGACATTAAGTTTCACTGTATCACATTATTACAAGAGGGAGTGCTACAAAATCCAGATTCTAAACCAGCATACCTGTGAAGTCTTAAAAACCAAGGCCCAAATCCTTACTTTTGGTATATCTTGACATGAAAAGTTACCAGCCCTGGACATAGGCAGCCCAAGCAGCTCTCTGTACTGTCTGGTTTGAGAAATGCCAGAAGTCCCAAAACCATCCTTATCAAAAGACTTTTCTAAGTGATGCGAAAGACTAACAGATGTGGGAATTCAACAGTAAAAAAGGTAGTCTTTAGTTCTGGAGAGGCATTTGTCAACATGGGCTATTTTTCAGGAGCACAGGAAACTGAAGGTGAGGTAATGGTAAAAAGGACCCATTAATAAATGGCAGATTAGGGCGGTGCCTATGGTTCAGTGGGTAGGGCGCTGGCCCCATATTCTGAGGGTGGTGGGTTTAAACCTGGCCCTGGCCAAACTGCAACAAAAAAACAGCTGGGCGTGTGATGGGCACCTGTAATCCCAGCTCCTCAGGAGGCTGAGCAAGAGAATCGCCTAAGCCTAAGAGTTGGAGGTTGCTGTGAGCTGTGATGCCACCGAACTCTACTGGGGGTGACAAAGTGAGACTCTATCTCTAAAAAATAATAAATAAATAAATAAATAAATAAATAAATAAATAAATGGCAGATTAGATCATGGGATTTATCGGATATCCCTACTAGAAAAGTTTTTGCTATAGGATAGTCAAATTTTAACTGGTGTAGTTAGGGGGCAAGAGGGAGCAAAAGTTAAGGAACCAGAAGTTACAAACTGGTAAGCCAATCTTGGCCCATAAATATAATATGTTTGAGTCTCCTTCCCATGATACTAAAAAACTGTTTTTTAACTGGGAGATTTCACATAAAGATATCTATTTTCAGCATCTCTTTAATATATTGGCCCTACAATTGCCATGGCAACAACTGGCTGTCTCCTTTGGAAGGGATCTCTAACTCCTGGGTGTCAGGCGCAATACTGAATACAAAAATGACAACACTGGACCCCAGAACGTTCACTCCAGAGTGTCAACTCCTGTGCTCTATCCTGCTCCTCTAGGAATCTGAGTCTGCAGAGCTTGCTCTGGAGCCTTGTGGGGGAGGGGGTTTGGGGGGAGGGTAGGAGTAGGGGTCTTTTCCAGTTTTATCATTTCCTGTTTCTGTTTTGAATTTATTGTAACACTCTAACAAGAAAGGTAAAATGTACCTTATGATAGAAGAGAGTTGTTATTCTTCCTATAAAAAAGAAACCAAAACTTGTTTTAATCCTGAGAGTCCCAGCTGGCTAGAAGAAAAGGTTTAAGAGATCCCTAAGAGATTTGTAAAGACTAAAATATATCCACACTGGCTAGCGAAATGTCTAAATATAGGCAGTCCCCGAGTTACAAACACCTGACTTACATACAACTTAGACTTAAAAATGTAGGCTATCAGGGCTTGGCATGGTGGCTCACACCTGTAATCTTAGCACTCTGGGAGGCTGAGGCAGGTAATCCCTTGAGCTCAGGAGTTCAAGACCACCCTGAGCAAGAGTGAGATCCCATTTCTGCTAAAAAATAGAAAGAAAGAAAAAAAAAATTAGCAGGAGTAGTGGTTCATGCCTGTAGTCCCAGCTACTGGGGAGGCTGAGGCAGAAGGATTGCTCAAGCCCAAGAGTTGAGGTTGCTGTGAGCTGTGATGATGCCATGGCACTCTACCCAGGGTGACAGAAAGAGACTGTCTCAAAAAATAAAAACATAATGGGTGGGGCCATATCTATGGTACATCTTAGAATGGGTACAGGTGATTGCACTAATGTACACAGCTATGATTCAACCATAAAAAAAAAAAGGAAAAAAAAAGAAAATTAAAAAAATAAATAAATAAAAACAAACAAAAAATAAATAAATAAAAATAAATAAAAACAAAAACAAAATGAAAACAAAACAGAGGCCATTGTGTAAGTCCCCAAATTACAAAGATCCAACTGGTATGTGACTCACACTTACGAACACGGGCTATTAAAGGTAGTAGATAAATATACCTGTTCCAACTTACATACAAATTCAACTTAAGAACAAACCAACAGAACCTATCTCAATGGGGACTGCCTGTAGCCAGTTTCTAAATGATAGCATGAGTAATATTTAAAGAATATGGTTCCTCTTCCTTGGGGTTACCTCCCTCTTCAGGGAATTCACCCCCAAATCCCCTTGGCTGGAAAACTAAATTCATCATGTGCCAGTAGAGGTACTGACTCAGAATTTAACACAAAGCCCTTCAGTGTTCTGTAGTAGTTCCTTCTCAATTGTAGTGAGGAAGCTTTCAGACAGCTTTTTCTGTTTTGACAGAATAAACTCTTAGGAGTCAACATAAAAAAATGTTTTTTATGTAGACGTCTCCCAAAATAATTTATGTGTCATTTCATAATTTATTTACCCATATAACATAATCACCTTCCTGTTTGGCCACCTGGAAATGAAGATATTAGGTAACCTGCCTGCTTGCTTGCTTAAATTCATTCATACCTCGTTTCTAAAATGCTACATGGTTTTCAAGTCATGAAATAACCTGATTTAAGTATAAAATCATCATGCTTCTATTACCACATTAGTATCCCAGAATATTTATAGTTTTAAATCCCTACAATGGTTACAATAAACCCAAACCATATTGTAAATTAATATAAAGAAGGTTAACCAAGCTAAGCTGTAAGTACCTAAAATGTTATGGGCATAGCAAAAAATGAAGATAAATCAGGACTGACAAAGTATATCTGCTCAGACATAGTATATCCACTACACAAATCAAAAAACTTGGCTCCACAGAAACAGAAAACACCCTAAGCTTACTGAATAGACACATGGCTGTACTGCTTACTTTCTTTCTACTTGATAATTTCCAAATTTAATTGAATAGTAGCTATTATAGCCAACATATTTAATCTATGAAGAACATCAAAATGTTCAGTTTTCATAGTCCTTATTCTAAAATTTCCTATGTTTTTACTATAATTTACCTTTCAACTAGAAATTATGCCATTTATATACATATATATATGCCCTATAGAAGCAGAAAGGTCTACCTGGTAGCCCTCACTCACAGGAGGTCAAGTAGTAGGGTGTTAGCACGGGGTGTTCAGGGAAAGCAGCCAGGGTAAAACCCCCGAAGCCCAAATCACTGCCTCCTAAGGTCAGATTTTCTGCTTTCAAGGTATTCCTAACACACAGGTAAAATGCATTCAAATGCGGAAGAGAAAAAACAAATGTATCGTTCTCCCTCTAGCACTGGAGAGAATATATAAACAATACATCCTAATGTAGAGGATTCCCTTGGAGCAAAAGTTGGAATAGAAATGTGGGATCTGAATTATTGCTCCTGCTACCACAAAGACAGAGAATCAGCTTGGTGCCTGCGTACAGTGGTTACAGCGCCAGCCACATACACCAAGGCTGGCAGATTCTATCCTGACCCAGGTCAGCTAAACAATGACAACTGGAACAAAAAATAGCTGGGCGTTATGGCGAGCACCTATAGTCCCAGCTACTTGGGAGGTTGAGGCAAGAGAATTGCATAAGCCCAAAAGTCTCACTCTGGCTCAGGCTTGTCTCCAACCTGTGAGCTCAGTCAATCCACCCACCTCGGCCTCCCAAGTGCTGGGATTACAGGTGTGAGCCACCACACCTGGCCATGTACTTTGAATCTTTTTCCTCATTTTCTGTTATAAACCGGACCAACGCTTTTCTTCCTTGTCCCTGGAGCTGGGAACCAGCCTCACCCATCCCAACCCTGACCCAGGCCAGATCCCTAAATGGGACAAAGAAAAAGGAAAACATGAACAGTAGTAAGAAGAACATGTTTTTGTTCTTCCGATAAATAGCATTAGCCCCTACTTTTCCCTTGTTGCTTTGAAATGCTTCTCCAAGGTCACAAAATAGGGGATTCTTGAATTCTGTCTTTATTTTGTTCTGTTTCACAGTTATTTATACCAAATCATACCAAATCCACTAATTAAAAATCAGTATCTAAAAATATGGCCCTTCTTTTCAATGAATATATAATTTTAATTTGGTTGTAGGTATCTTACAACGTGGAGAAACAAAGTGGGGAGTACTATAAAATATCTCTTTTTGTTTCTCCCAAACAGCAAGACCACATACACTAAGGAGGTTTACGAAAGTCAGAGGTTACACAACAATCTTTAATGCTGGTATCTGGAAAGCAAAATTTAATTCAGAAGTATCAAAGTCTATGAACTGCTACTTAAACCACATTTAATGAATTTGTCTAGCAAAGTATAGTCAAAGGGGAAAGGTAACGTATTTTAGCTTTCGCTAATTGTAGGAGCAAATGAAGTTAGTAATAAGATTTTTAGTGTGCCTAAAATATTCAAATAAATTTTGAAAGGCATAAAAGAGTAGTTAGTTAATATACTACAACTTTAACTATATTTCTATTTTCCCCTTAAAAGAGTCTTCCTCATTCTGTGGCTTCAAAATTTCCAGGAACTTACCATCATGGTAATGCCCACATCCCAGGACTCCAGGCCTTCCAAACAGAAAGAGGAACATAGTCAATGGTAGCCTCTCTGTAGGGTAAGTTGATGGTTAAAACTGTGGTCTTAAGTCTTCCAGTTCAGGGCTTCTAGGTCTACTGCTGCCAAGCTAAGCTCACTCCAGTAATAAAGGGCAAATCCCATACTGGGGGGCTCTAGGCTATCTGGACCAGACTTATACCCAAGCTAGCCCTAACCAGAGTTGAATTCTCACAGATCCTGTAAGCTTTCAAGGGTATGAGCAGCTGGCCCCCTTCTGTTCAGAGATAAGTATACCATTATGTAAATGCAACAGTATCTCTCTAGTAGAAAAGAAAATAAATGAATTCTGAAACTCTTAAGTACTTCCTCTGTAGACTGAGGCTTGAGATCATAAAATCTAGATCTAGTGGCATTCTTGAACCAACATTAGTTATGTTTGCATTTAAAACAAAAAGAAAGGCAGTTGCCTGAGGCTCAGTCAGCAAGGACACCAGCCACATACACCTAGGGTGGTGGGTTCAAACCCAGCCCAGGCCTGCCAAACAACAATTGACAATTACAACCAAAAAATAGACACGCATTGTGGTGGGCGCCTATAGTCCTACCTACTTGGGAGGCTGAGGCAAGAGAATCACTTAAGCCCAGGAGTTGGAGGTTGCTATGAGCTGTGATGCCACGGCACTCTACCCAGGGCAACAGCTTGAGACTTTGTCTCAAAAAAAAAAAATAAATAAAAAATAAGTAAATAATAAATAATAAATAAATAAAATAAAACAAAAAGAAAAAACAACCCAAAACTACATAGCAGGAAAAAAAAAAAAAAAAAAAAAGAAGGTTGATAAACTTTTTAAAAATAGCATGATTTAAGAAAGGGTTTTAAAACTCAAAAAACTTCAGTTCTAATCCTGGCACTGCCACCCGAGCTGGGTCGCCTGGACTAGTTACCTTTCCCCTTTGACTACTTTGCTAGACAATCCTCTAGGGCTTATTTACTATTTCACTGATAAAAAAAAATTGGGTTGAGAGAGGCTGGTCCAGATATGTCTTAGATCTCTTCTAGTTGCAAAAAACAATTACATTCTAAATTCTATTCAGTTTTATTAAATGCTACTCTACTAGGCAAACTGTGAATATTTTTCCTTTATGACTCTTCACACCAGACATAATTCAACTACTTTAAAGAGTGAATATTATATTAAAAATAAACACTAAAATAAAAAAGATGAATCTTCTGTCTTGGATACAAAAGTGACAGTGAAATAGAAATAAACAGAGAAGAGCCTTCTGCTTCAATATTTCTATAGATTATGGATCACTTTGTATTTGTTTAACTCAAGGTTTTAAATTCTCTCTCTTAACCAAGAAACTGAAAGAAGTAACAATCCCCAACAAGAGACCATAGTCTTGGTCTGTTTTGAGAGGGAGCTCTGTGCCAAATGCAAATAAAACTGTTGACGATAGGTCTGCTTGCAGGCCTTGAAACACATCAGGATACGGGTTCAGGTGTCACAGCCTGATCTGCCGGATCTTAGAGAGTGAATGCAGAATGGTCACACAGATCTACCACGGAATATTCCACACTACATGAAAATGAGGGTTAAGCTAAGTTGAAAAAACGATGTTGACATAATTTGGGTGAAAAAAGCAGGGCACAAAAACTACACATACAACTCTAAAGACACAATCTATGAAAGAAAGAACTGATCAGCTGGACTTCATTAGAATTAAAATTTCTGCTCTGCAAAATGCACTGTCAAAAGATAAAAAGACAAGCCTCAGACTGGAAGAAAGCATTTGCAGAAGACATCTGATAAAGGACTATTACCCAAAATATATGAAGATCTATTAAAACTCAACAATAAGAAAACAAACACTTCAATTAACGAATGGGATCAAAGACTTTTAACAGGTCATCAGAGAATATATACACATGACAAATAAGCATACAAAAGATGTACCATCACATGCCATCATGGAAATGCAAATTAAAACAGCAAGACACCACTATACACCTATCAGAGTAGCCAAAAGCAATACCACTGATGATACTAAGTGCTGGCCAGGATCAGCAACAGAACTCTCATTAACTGCTGGTGGGAATGTTTAAAATGGGTATAGCCACTTTGGAAGACAGTTTGGCAGCTTCTATCTATCTATCTACGTATTGAGACAGAGTCTCACTTTGTCACCCTCAGTAGAGTGTTGTGGCATCATAGCTCACAGCAACCTCAAACTCTTGGTCTTAAGCCATCCTCCTGCCTCAGCCTTCCAAGTAGCTATGACTATAGCTACTATTCTATTCTATCCAGTAAGAAAAGAATACCTGCCACAACGCCTGGCCAGTTTTTCTATTTTTAGTAGACATGGGGTATCGCTCTTGCTCTAATTCAGCAGTTTCTTATAAAACTAAGCACACTCTTAGCATATGATCCAGCAATTGTGCTCCCTAGAATTTATCCAAAGGAGCTGAAAACTTATGTCCACACAAAGCTTGCATGTGGATATTTATAGCTTTTTTCATAATTGCCAAAACTTGGAAGTCACTAAGATGTCCTTTAGTAGGTGAATGGATAAACTATGGTACATCCAGACAGTGGAATACTTTTTAGCACTAAAAGAAAAGAACAACTAAGCCATAAAAGGACATGAAGGAATCTTAAATGCATATTAGTATATAAAGCCAGCCTGAGAAGGCTACATACTATATGATTCCAACTATATGACATTCTAGAAAAGACAAACTATAGAAACAGTAAAAAACTCAGTGGGGGCAGTGGCTCACACCTGTAACCTTAGCACTCTGGGAGGCCAGGGGGTGCGGTGCGGAGCTGATTGTTTGAGCTCAGGAGTTCCAGACCAGCCTGAGCAAGAGTGAGACCAGCCTCATTAAAAAAAAAAGAAAGAAAAAGGCTCAGCGCTTGCCAGGGGTCAGGAGGGATGAACAGAGGACAGAGGACTTTTAGGGCAATGGAACTACTCTATTTGATGTTGTAATGATGGATACGTGTCATTATGAATCTACAGGGTCTGTGTAACACCAAGAGTGAATTCTAATGTAAACTATGCACTTTGGGTGACAATAAGGTGTCAACGTAGGTTCATCAGTGTAATAAATGCACCACTCTCCTGGGGAATGTTGATAAGGGGGGATGGGTGGCTTTGTGTGTGTGTGGAGAGCGGAGGTATATGGGAAATCTCTGTACCTTCTACACAATTTTTCTGTAAAGATATAATACAACTATTCTAAAAATAAAATCTATTTATAAAACACTATGTAAACCTTATGGCAACAGCTATATAAAATTAGCTGATGAGAAAATACAACAAAATTTTAACAGGATTTGTGTCATAATGGTAGGACTATTTTCCCCTTTCCTTTGACTAAATTTTTAATAAGTTTTTCACACTCAAAATATTTTTAAATTGGCGGCACCCATAGCTCAGTGGATAGGGTGCCGGCCATATACAGCGAGCTTGCCCAGGCCAGCTAAAACAACAATGACAACCGCAACAAAAAATAGCTGGGTGTTGTGGTGGGTGCCTGTAGTCCCAGCTACTTAGGAGGCCGAGGCAAGAGAATAACTTAAGCCCAAGAGTTTGAAGTTGCTATAAGCTATGACACCACGACACTCTACCCAGGACAACAGCCTGAGACTCTGTCTCAAAAAAAAAAAAAAAAAAAAATTAATTGACCACTGATAAAAAACTTTAAACAAATCTTATTCTAATTTACGTTATTCTTTTCTAACCTAGCACTTAGTTAAAACAACTGATTTTCTTCATTGTTTTTTCTGGTTTTCATCAGAATTTTTCCCATATCAGAGTTAAATACATTTAAAAAATGTTTTAACAGACAAGCAAATTATATATAAAAACATTTTTGGTTATCAACCAAATAAGTCTGTTTTTAAATATCTTGGGTAAAGAATTCAGAAATCAAACTGGCAGAAACAGGGTCATTGTGTAAGACAGATATTTCTAAAATCAAGAGGACTCTGGACTGACTTCAGCAAGTTCCCAAACTCTTCCAGGAAAGACCCTGCAGGTAACACTTATTTCTAAGTTCCTGGCCTTCCCCATATTCCCTTACCATTAGCAATCCATCCAGCACCTTCTGCTCCATATCCTCCTGTGTTTCCTTATAGACCAGAGCCTTCTCCATTCACTCGGTTCCCGGCCCTCAGGTCATTCATTGATTCAACATACATTCACTAAGCACTTTATTTTTATATAAAGATATAAAAACAAAGAGACCTTGCTTCTGACCTCTGGAACTCAATGTAGTGAGGGCAAAAGATCCTCAGAGAACAAACAAACAAACAAACAAACAAAAAACTGCTATCCGATGGGTGTCAGTATACTTTTTCCATAAGGGGCCAGACACTATATATTTCGGCTTTGCAGGCCATATGGTCTCTGTGGAGCTACTCCACTGTGCCATTATAGCACAGAAGTAGCCTATTACATTATATAAATGAGGAGAGTGGCTGTGTTCCACTTATTTTACAAAACAAGCAGAAGCTCAGGTTTGGCGTGTGTGCCGTTGTTTCCTAAGTGGTATACAGCACACCCAAGCACACCCCTGAGCTGGGTGAGCTTGAGCAAAGACCTGCTAGACTGCCTGTCCTTCCACAGGGAAGGGCCATTAAACCACATCTGTATAGCCACACTGATCTGTAAAAATTCTCCTTGATGGGCAGCACCTGTGGCTCAGTGAGTAGGGCGTCAGCCCCATATACAGAGGGTGGCGGGTTCAAACCCGGCCCCCGGCCAAACTGCAACAACAACAAAATAGCTGGGCATTGTGACGGGCACCTGTAGTCCCAGCTACTTGGGAAGCTGAGGCAAGAGAATCGAATAAGCCCAGGAGTTGGAGGTTGCTGTGAGCTGTAAGACGCCATTGCACTCTACGGAGGGCGATAAAGTGAGACTCTGTCTCTACAAAAAAAAATCTCCTTGAAAGGAACATAGCAGTAATGAATTTCCCCCCCAGAAGTCACTGATTGGTTCCTCAAAACTAGCAGTTCTCAACCACAGTGTTGAAATAGACCACGCTGCTACCATGTATTGCAATTACTGTCATTTTCTATTATAGTAGAGTTACTGGTTAATTAATATAGGACTGGTTTTTCCAACATTTTCTTAAACACTTAAAAAAGGGTTGATCAGGGATGGGAAACTGCGAGGTAGGCTCAATCTTAACACTAAAGCATCTCTGAGGAAGTATGCACAGCTCTGAGTGTGTCTGAAGAAATGAAGGTGCTTTGGACACCATCAGTCTTGTAGGTCCGCATCAGAAGGAGCCTTAGAAACCACTTGACTCCAGCCTTTTCTGTCTGAAGATAACAAACCCATTCTCTAGCTAACAACTCCAACATTGTCAGGTTAAGATTAGTCACAGTTTTATTAATATTCATCAAAACATATGAAGTCAAACAAGAAGAAATAGAAGAGATGGTCCTACACCATGGAAGGGCAGGCAGTCTGGGAGGTCTTTTCTCAAGCTCTCCCAATTCAGGGATGTTCTTGGGTATGCTGTTAACAAACAACAGCACACAGGCCAAACCTGGCCTTCTGCCTGTTTCTGTAAAATCAAGTTTATTGGAACATAGCCACTCTTATTCATTTATATAACGTCAATGGCTACCTGCATGCTGCAGTGGCAGAGTGGAGTAGCTGCCACAGAGACCGTATGGCCTACAAAGCCAAAATTATATATAGTGTTTGGACCTCTAAGCCAAGGGCAAGAAGAAATGACATAGGCATCTTACAACCAAGCTGGATAATTTGTTCAGACAGGTACCTATGCTTTTAACCTTTCAGTGTTCATCACAGAAAAATGTGAAAATGTACAAAAGTAGAAAGAAAAAATGAATACCCAATACTAATAAAGGGGTAATACCTGTTGTTAACATTTCAGTTCCTTTCCCTTCAAATCCCTTTTCTATGTATATTATAAAAAATTGCTTTTAATTAAATTGCTTTCTTTCTCCATGAAACATTATGACACGAGTACTTTGCTTTATTCTTTTAATATGGCTCAAAAGTAGGATTCTGTAATGTCTGTGTTAAAAGTCCATGGAATGGATGATCCATAATTTATCGAAATTTCTCCCATTGTTGGATATTTAAGTTATCCCCTTATTTTTATAGTATATTAGAAGTTAAAAATAATCCCTTAAGTGGTTCTGCAAGTATAATATTTCCTATTTATTTATTTGACAGCAAGTAGTTCTTCAAAACAGAATAATACCTGGGCTCTGTAGGTCAAGGCAGAGTACACATTAGTGATCCCAGAAAGGGGCATATCTCCCCGGTACGGGCACACTGGACCCACTTCATCAGCCCCAATTTCCTGGACAATGGGCCATCTGGGCCTTGAACTTCAAAAGTAGATCAGGTAGTAGAGTGAATCAACATCACCACTGGGATGATGTCAAAGACTGAGCTTTTACTTCTTTCTCTGCAACAACCAACAGAGGAAAATGGCTTGACTGCTATTTTTAAAGTAGTTTAGGGCCAGCATAGTGGCTCAAGCCTATAATCTCAGCACTTTGAGAGGCCAATGTGGGAGGATTACTTGAGGCCACGAATTCAAGACCAGTATAACAACATAGTGAGACTTTGTTTCCACAGAAAATTAAAAAATTAGTTGGGTGCAGGGGCTTATGCCTGTAGTCTTAGCTGCTCAAGAAGCTGAGGCAGGAAGATCGCTTGGGTCTAGGACTTTGAGGCTGCAGTAAACTATGACTGCACTATTGCACTCCAGCTTGGGAAACAAAATGAGTCCCTGTCTCAAACTAAAAAAAATGTAGGCAAAAGGATGTTAAGTAGCTTGTGGCAGATGTTTATTTATAGCATTTAGTGAATTTGTGAGATATTCCTTTAGAAATAGAAGGTCACCTAATTGGTCTTTCTCCCCTGGGCATCTGGAGGAGGGTTCTCTCTGCTGAGTGTTTGCTCTGCAGGGCACGATGAGCAGAAGGTCATAACAAACAGATGTGGAAGCCAGCCAGGCAACAGCAACAGCATGCTTCCAAAAGTAGCCTTGGGGTTATGAAAGAAACCTCTAGAGCAGCGGTTCTCAACCTGTGGGTCGTGACCCACAGGAACTGTATTAAAGAGCAATGGCATTAGGAAACTTGAGAACCACTGCTCTAGAGCTTATAGCAGTAGAACCCAAATATATTTCCCTTAATCTAGCCACCAATCAGAAAATTAAAACAAATTAATAATCTAGCTCATACAATTTATAATACCAGAAATCCTCCCTCCTAGAATAAACTATCTGCCTTTAAGAAAGCCAGAAGAAAAGAAATATAAGATAACTTACTGGAGGAAGTGACTTTCAATTGCCCTCTTAAATTAGTTATACAGAAAAATCAAAGCTCCAGTTCAGAATCTCAGCTTCCAAATTAAACATCAGAGGTGAAAGTAATATATTTGTGTTTGCCTAACATAAGTCAGCAAAACATAGGCTGAGCCAGTCAATCTAATATAACGATGTTATTCTTTTTAATTACAAGTGAGAAATGGAACATTTCTAATTAAAATCCATGTCTCACCCTGCATGTATCTATGGAATTTTTAGGAAGAGATTACTTTTCAAACCTAACTCTCCTAGAGTGATCTAGAAGGAATTGATATTCTAAATATAGAAAAACAAACAAAAAAAACAAAACAAGCACAAGATAGTAAGTACAACTTTCTCAACATCCCCCCTCCCACCGCCTGCCCCAATCTATATCTGTTTGACAAATAAAGAGATTTGCATGAATAGGCACAAAGTCTCCTTTTTATGTTTATGCCAAAAGAATTTGGGATATATAAACAGAAAAGAACAAGGACTAAGAAATGCCTTTCAATACCACTAGAAGAATCAATCTGCACATAAATTTGTCGCATGTGGAAAGTAATCACTGTCACCCCTTATTCAGAACATTGGAAAGAATTTAAGCCAAGGCTTTAAGACAGTAACACAAGGTGGCCAATAAACCCAGATAAAACAAGCACCAAAATGTCGCTGGTCACAGTATCTCATCAAAACAATTCCTACAGGCCCATATGGGAGTGTTTGTTTTTCAAGAGCATGACAAGTTTATTGGAAAGTGTTGGTAAGAGCATAGCATACATACTTACTCACCTTACCAGAGCATCTGGTTTGCTTAGCTGGTTATTAGGAATACAGTTTTCCATTAAGTCCTTGTGTGCACTTGGGCTCTTGCTAGTGCACTTCTGCTTCTTCTCGTTTTTACTAGATGAAGAAGGAATGCTGCCATTTGTGGCGCTGTGACTTCGAGGTGACGAGTTCACAACTCCACTGGCATTTTTGTAATTTTTTGAGGAAGCAGTGCATGAGTCCTCTTTCAAGAGATTTTCTGTACTTCCCACAAGATCATTATTTAATCTTTTACTATTGATATGGTTTTCCATATACTCAATTTCTTGTATTTTAGAGTCTACAGGTTGTAGAATATTGTTGTTATTTATTCCAAGATTGTGTTTTTTGGCATCTTTGTCCTTTTCTTTTCCTTTTTCTCGGTATTCTATCTCTGGCAAAGTTGTGGAGAGTTTTTTGTTGGCTGGGATACCTCCATTGTGGTGTATAAGGATCGCAGAATCCATATCAGGTAATCCTTTGGCTGCTACAATACCAAAACCAAACCAACAAAAAAACCACACCAAATATTTAGTTTTTTAAAAACAGGATAGATTAATTCAACAAATTACCACCTACACTTAGAAATTCACTACATTAGTAATTTGCAAACTCATTTAGAAGCAATAACTACAGCACATTAGGCTAACTTCAAGAAAAAATTCCAAATACGTTTGAGAAGCGGCATATTAGAAAATCACCATCATTTATGAACATCAAGCCTTTGAAGGTTTGACCTTAAAAATAAGATCAGGGGAGGCGCATGTGCCTCAGTGAGTAGGGCGCTGACCCCATATACCGAAGGTGGTGGGTTCAAACCCAGCCCCGGCCAAATTACAACAACAACAACAACAACAACAACAACAACAACAACAACAAAATAAGATCAGGATTTTGTAAGTAAGTCATACTTCATATATCAGTCAAATAAAACTTGTCTATCACTGGGGTGAGAGGACAAAGGCAGACAGATTCTCAGAGGCCATATTTCAAAAAATGCCAATCCTATTGAAAAGAAAGAGGTTAAAGGAAACAAAGGAAAAGGAATGATTTTAGGATATCCTTTTTCTTGATTCTAATGTAATAAGGTAGTCTGTTTCGTTTACCAGACTGCTCATAATTTTCTGTATCAGGTTTACACATCCAATTTGTTAAAGTCTATGAGGTATTTCTAAACTGCATCAGAGAAAAATATTTTGACGCACATTAACTAAAAACAGTGATCTTTCAACTGGTGTGCCATGAGAGGATCTTAGATGTGCCATGAAAAATCTTAAAGCCCATTAATTAAATTATTTTTGAAGGAAGTTCAAAGCACAGTAAGTACATTTTTTTTTTACTTTTTTTTACTAACATAATTTAAGCATGCCATAGAAGTTTATCTCAAGTGTGCCATGAGATAAAAAAAAAAAAAGGTTGAGAAACACTGACTAAAAACATGACCTCATATTTTCAACTCCCAAACCAACGAAAACTGGTATTACTGTCAATTTATCTTTTTCTATTGGTTAAATGCTCATGAGAAAGGTCCTACTAGAAATGGTTGAATTTAAAATTCACATTACATTATGTGAACCATTTAAATTATGATATCTATCTGCTCTATTCAGAAGACTTTAAACTTGTAAACTCAACTCTACATTCCACATCTCTTTCTTGCTTATACCTTCGTTCTTGCTTCAATTACAAATTCACATAGTTATATGCTACTTTGTTGCTGAGAATATTTACAACAATGAAAATATTAAAATATGAAATAAGATAGAAACATTTAAAAAATAATAAATATTTAAAATATTTTTTACTTTTATAAAACAAACTAAACATATTTAAGAGCACATATTCTTCAGAGAGTAAGTAAAAAACTTCATCCACATTCTGTATTTCATGGCTTAGCAAAACAATGGCCCTGAGGAGAAACACCAAAAAACAGAAAAATGTAAAATTCTAGCTATTTTTCTTTTTTTTTGAAACAGAGTCCCACTATGTCACCCTCGGTAGAGTTCTGTAGCGTCACAGCTCACAGCAACCTCAAACTCTTGGGCTCAAGTGATTCTTTTGCCTCAGCCTCCCAAGTAGCTGGGACTACAGGTACCCGCCACAACGCCAGGCTATTTTTTTTTTTTTTTTTTTGTAGTTGTCATTGTTGTTTAGCAGGCCAAGGCCAGGTTAGAGCCCACCAGCTCTGGTGTAAGTGGCCAGCGCCCTAACCACTGAGCACAGGCTCCGAGCCAAATTCTAGCCATTTTTCAAAAAAAAAAAATTCTACTGAGAGACAAAACAATGACTAACCTATTGAGCTAACAGCTTTAGGATAAAGACCTACCTTCCTCTGCCTCTTTTTCTTGCTTCTGTAGCATCTGTTGCTCTGGAGGGAGGGCTTGTTGAAGAAGCTGCATGTAAAATTCATTCTCTTTTTGTACTTCTTTTTGTTTCCTTAACCGCATTTTGTAACTTACATAACTTTTGAAGCCAAAGCCCAAAGTTACCACAGGGTATCCAATACTAAAAAGAAGATAATCCAGTCAGTAATTGCAAATTTAAAACAAGCATTAAGCACATTAGGACACTTACAACTTAGAATTTAAAAATATCCTTAATTGCACTCATGTACACAGCTATGATTTAACAATAAAATTAAAAAATAAAAAAAAGAGAATTAAAAAATAAATTCTAGTTGATGGTGGCAGTTGAAAACAGCATTCAGAAAACACATGAATAAATGGAATGTTGCTGTGAAAATCAGAGGCAGTTGGCGCATAGAATCCACAGGGAACAACCCTCTAGAACAGTGGTTCTCAACCTTTCTAATGCCACGAACCTTTAATACAGTCCAAAGGGGTTGCGACCCACAGATTGAGAACCGCTGCTCTAGAACCTAAGAGGACACTTCCCATCAGATTTTGGCATCCTTCAAACTAATTAAAGGAGTCACCACAGTGACTGTCAGACACAGTGGTTAATGCCTTTGAAGAAACATTGATCTATGTGCCTTATGCATTAAAAATCAAAAGGACTTCATTTGGTTTTTAATATTAGAAGGCAGAGTCAAATTTAACTTAATTTTCTTGCTGCCTGAGAAGTACTATCACCAGTTATTCCTGGAAAATCAGTCTGTAAACACTCTGTCATAGATAAATTTAAGAATCATTTAAATAAGTATCTGATATTACCAAAATTTGGTTTGTACCATCAAATTAAACCAGCTGTACTTGGAACTCTAATTTCTGAGATAGAAAGTTAAGAGATTTTCATTCAACTCATCATTTTGCCTAATATCATTTTGAAGCTTTTGCATACACTGTTAAGCCTATATTAAGCTTCGCTAACACTAAAACATATCAATTTATAATTATTTTAGATGTAGTCTCAATACAAATTCAAAATGACAAGTTTTATTGACCAAATTTATTTAATCTACTTTTTTGTGAAAAGATTAAAATACAGGAAACAATACTTTTTTTAGCTAATCAGTTTTAGTTTTTGCCATAAGTATTAGCAAAAATTGGTGTGTTTAAGAGAAATCTAATTAGGTAGTAAGTTCCACAATAGATATGAATAAGAATCAAGCTCATTTTCAACAATGTTTCATGGTTAAGGTTAAATGAATATCTTAATTTATATTTCATAGGAAGAAATAATATTCCTTTATTCCTTTAAAATTATTAATAATATTCTCTTACTTTTATAAATAGGCTAAGGAAATTCTAAGTTCTTTTAAGCTTTATGAAATACTCATATATTTCACCAAGACTTTTGGAATTAATATTTGATTATAATAAAAACAGCTAACATTCATCAAATACCTAGGTGCTTGGCATTAAGCTAAACACTTCACACTTCCTTTTTCCAAGGACCTCATGAGACAGGAAAGAAAACCAAGGCCTAGAAGATAGTGACACTCCCCAGGCAATACAGCTATTAGGCAACAGAGCTGGGAGTCACTCTTCTGTCTGAAAAGGGGGCTCAAGTTCTTTACTACCAGGCTGTACTGCTTTCTAGGTTCATGTAAAATCTCTAAGAATAAATTTACAGTTGAATTTATCATTCTAGGTTGAAATGGATTACAGATTAAGAATATATGTAGAATACTATTGAAAGCCTAGACTTTTCCACTATGCAATTTAGCTATGTAACAAAAATCTGGTTGTACCTCCCCTTAAATCTATTTAAATAAAATAAAAATACAGAAAAATAAAAGAATATATATAATTATAATACTTACCAGTGAGCAGCAAATGGACGACAAAGGTCTACATGAAAATTTTTGAGATCTTTAAATCTAATGGCTGCTTCAATATAAACAAAGAGTATCCAGAGGGACACTGTAGGCAAACACACTCCCCTTTCTGCGGGAAAACAGCAGAGAGACAAGCATCAGTGATACATTAGCTAACTAATATAACAGATGGGTTGGTTTGAAACACTGATTCAACTATAGTAACTTTTATTAAGACTTTCAACTAAGCCTGACACAGTGGCTCATGCTTGTAATCCTAGCACTCTGGGAGACCAAGGCTGGTGGATTGCTTTAGCTCAGGAATTTGAGACCATCCTGAGCAAGAATGAGACCTCATCTCTACTAAAACACAAAAACCCAGGCAAACTAGCCACGCAAAGTGGCATATGCCTGTAATCCAGCTACTCAGAAGGCTAGGGGAAGAGGATTGCTCAAGCCCAAGTTTGAGGTTGCTGTGAGCTATGATGCCACTGCGCTCTACCCAGGGTGACAAAGAGTGAGACTCCATCTCACACACACACACAAAAAAGATTTTCAACTAAACAAAATTAAAAAGTAAATTGTTCTGAACTAAAAGCTTTTATATGACAAACAACTTCTAAAGGATCATTGACAAAAATAAAAGACAAACATCCTAGCGGAAAATATTTAAAATACATGTAAAACAAAAGATTGATAGCCCTGATAAATAAAAAACTCCTACAAATCAATGAAAAAGCAACTGAAGAAAAAAATCTGCAAGTCATAAAAGAACTACAGATGGCTAAAAAACACACGAAAATATCTTCAACTTTACTACTGATTAGAGAAACACAAATTAAAACAGATTCCATGTTTTAAACTATTAGATAAGCAAAAAATTTAAAGACAAATAACAGTGTAGGGAGGGTATATAAGGAAAGGTTCATTCTCACACTTGGCAATGATATAAATTGGGGCAACTTTTTTAGGAGGTAATTAGGTAGGATAATTAAAAATACTTGTACCTTTAGATCCAGAAATTCCACCTATAGGAATCTACCCTATAGAAATACAAAAGAGCCCTGAGGTAAATGTTTATTCATTGTAGTATTATTTGGAATAGCAAAAATTTAGAATGAATTTAAATGTCTATCAATAGGGAATTGTTCAATTATGGTAAGTCTAATATGTTGAAGCTTTTCTAAAGAATGAGGAAGGCCTGTACTGTCATAGAATGATATTTAAACAAAATACAATTCTTAAGGACAAGTTGTAGTACAAAGAAATGATTTTGACATTTAAATACTGTTCTAAAAAATTTTTTTTAACCACAAACTCATATTCCTTTTGTAATTAAAAACAATTTTCAAAGGAAAAGCAACTTGCAACAAAATAAGATGCAAATAGGGGCAGCGCTTGTGGCTCAGTGGGTAGGGCGCCAGCCGCACGTACCGAGGGTGACAGGTTGGAACCTGGCCCTGGCCAGCTGAAACAGCAGTGGCAACTGCAACAAAAATAGCCAGGCGTTGTGGTAGGTGCCCATAGTCCCAACTACTTGGGAGGCTGAGGCAAGAGAATCACTTAAGCCCAAGAATTGGAGGTTGCTGTGAGCTGTGATGCCACAGCACTCTACTGAGGGCAACAGAATGAGACTCTGTCTCAAAAAAAGATGCAAATAACAGGAACTTTTTTCCACTGGCTTTTACAACAGAATCAGCTTGGCACCTATGGCTCAAACGGCTAAGGCGCCAGCCACATACACTTGAGCTGGCAGGTTCGAATCCAGCCCAGGCCTGCCAAACAATGACGGCTGCAACCAAGGGATAGCCAGGCATTGTGGCGGGCACCTGTAGTCCCAGCTACTTGGGAGACGGAGGTGGGAGAATCGCTTGAGCCCAGGAGTTGGAGGTTGCTGTCAGCATGTACCCAGGGTGACAGCTTGAGGCTCTGTCTCCAAAAAAAAAAAAAAAAAAAAGAACAGAATCTGCAGGCTAGGTACATCCATATTAGAACATGACTAATAATGTGAATATTTGTGAAAGTGGACTATATGACACGAAGGGAGAGGAGAGAATTTGTGATGTAAAGGCTTTTTGCTAAGGATTTTTGAGATGAAACAGAAATCACAGAATTCTGAAATTTGAAAGACCATTTAGTTTAACTTACTCATTTCACTGAATAGTAAAGCCCAGAGTTTAAGCAAATTGGGTCAAAGTTCACAGAGATAGGATTGAATCAGCTTCTTAGGAGAATCCAAATCCTCTTAGATCTGGTCCCTGAGTTAAGTTGCACTGAAAGCTCTGTAAAGGCAGCTAATGGCCTCAATCATTCTTATGAATTTAACATACCAAAAATAGGTATTTTCACAAGGTAGGAAGAAAAAGAGCAAACCATAGGAAAATGCATTCTCAAAATCATTTCAAAATGCATTTTCAAAATTTATATTCCCTATTCTCTATATTTATAAAGTTATTATATAGTAAGCACATTATAGAAAAAGAGAAAAATTAAGACAAAATACCCACATTTTACATCTATTGAATAAACAAAAACACATTGAAAGCATTTTTCAACAAATATAATGATCATGTTATACAAACACTTTTAAATTCAGAATTTTTTCCCCTCTTAACAGCAAGGACAAAAAGTTTGTGATACAAGATCATCATTCTTAGTGACTATATATAATATCAACCATTCTTGATATTGTTAAGAAAGAATTTTAGGGGCTTGGCACCTATAGCTCAGCGACTAGTGAGCCAGCCACATACACTGGAGCTGCAGGCCCCAGCCTGCCAAGCAACAATGACGACTGCAACCAAAAAAAATAGCTGGGTGTTGTGGCGGGCACCTGTAGTCTCAGAAGTACTTGGGAGGCTGAGGGAAGAGAATCATTTAAGCCCAAGACCTTGAGGTTCCTACGAGCTGTGATGCTATGGCACTCTACCCAGGGCGACATAGTGAGACTGTGTCTCAAAAAAAAAAAAAGAAAGAAAGAAAGAATTTTTAACAACTGGAAGAAAAATTAGCCCCAAGTTGTACATAAATTGCATTCATATTTGTTGGCCCAATAAGAGCACACAGCTTTTTGTTGTTTGTTTAAGCACTAGTCATTGCAAATTTACCTATTTCAATAGGCATCTCTGAGCCTAGGGCTTATGAGAGGCCAGAATGATTTTATGACATTAGCTATTTTGTTGTCCTATGGGTCACCCAGTGAACTAGTTTTCAATAGGTTCTATCAATAGTTATATGGTTAGTTTCTTCTCCACTGCTAAGACAGTGAAGAAATTTGGGAAATCACCATACCTTGCCATAGAGTCACAGCATATTTCAGCTGGAAGACTCCCTTACACATTATCTAGATTACTCTACCTTTCTATGACAGAGATGAAACTGAGACCTAGAGACAGTGACAAGCATAAAAAGCAGCTCACTCAAAACTGAGGCCCAGGACAAGGTAAAATGAATGTGAAGAAAAACCACTTTAATTAGAGTAAAGTTTATAAATCAAGTTAGATATGAAAAGAGGGCTAAATATGGAGAAAACCATGCTCACTTTAAAAAACAGAGTTCAATCGTGTCTTCTACACAAGCCAACATCATCCTCTTAGCAGCTTTGAGAAAAGGATGAATGTTGCTCCAGAAAGCTTTTATTATCATATTTGGCGTTCCCTCAGTGGTCAAAATCCTACAGGTTGCAGCTGGGCCCAAGAATTAAGTTTCATGCAGCTTTGCAGACAAGTGTGACTCTGAGAGCCAATCCTCAAATCCCAGTGTACACCACATTCAGGCTTTCCCAGGGCTGGAGCTGTCAAAATATCTCATCAGATCTTAGTTTGAAGTAACAGAAGGGAGCCCTATGCTAGTCAGAACACACATGAAACAGTACATAGAACCACTAAAAACTAGGGAGACCAGAATAGTGAAACTGTTTAGAATATCAAGTAAGAAAAACTGATGAAACCAAAGATATTTACAAAAAAGAAGACTTAAGAGGATATTACAGTGTCTTCAAATCTCTAAAGAAATGTTAACATGGGCCAGGTGTAGTGGCTCACTCTCGTAATCCTAGCATTCTGGGAAGCCAAGGCAGGAAGATCCCTTGAGCTTAAGAGTTCAAGACTAGCCTGAGCAGGAGTGACGCTCCGACTCTACTAGGAAAAAAAAATAGCCGGGTGTTGTAGTGGGCACATGTAGTCCCCACTTTCTCAGGAGACTGAGGACTACTTGAGCCCAGGAGCTTGAGATTGCTGCAAGCTAGGCTGAAGCCATGGCACTCTAGCCTGGGACAACACAGTGAGACGTGTCTCAGAAAACAAAAAGAAGGACACACTCATTCAGTGAGGCACAATGTTTGGGTGTGAAGGGATGGTCTGCATGCCCATTGAAATTAAAGAAAAGTTTATACATTCCTATATATTTTTCTGGGGAAAGCCTTTTTAGGTCCTCTGAGAAATCAGCAAGCCCCCAAAAGTTAAGACATACTGGGTTAAAAGTATAAGGAGAAAAATTTTTACTTAGTATGAGGAAGAACTTCCTTTGACAGCTGCCTCCAAGTGGAATAGGGTGTCAGAATAGAGGGTAGGTACTCTATCCCCACAGGTTTTTGGAGGTAAAACCACCATGTGCCAGAGATGCTGTGGGGCATTCTTGTGCAAAATTAAGGGTTCATCTAAATGACCTCTGACAGTCTTTTCAATGCTGAAACTCCTTGAACATATTTCTTAGTTGGCACGAGGCTATCTTCAAGTATAACTAAATAGAAATCACTTTTTTTTTCTTTTTTTTTTTTTTGAGACAAAGTCTCACTCTTTGTCACTCTGGGTAGAGTGCCATGGTGTCACAGCTCACAGCAACCTCAAACCCTTGGGCTTGAGCAATCCTATTGCCTCAGCCTCCTGAGTAGTTGGGACTATAGGTGCCTCCCACCACACCCAGCTAGATTTTCTATTTTTGGCAGAGACAGGGTCGAACTCTTGCTCAGGCTGGTCTCATCCCCTGAACTCAGGCAATCCACCTGCTTCGGCCTCCTACAGTGCTAGGATTATAGGTGTGACCTACTGCATCTGGCTTTACTTCAATTAAAAAAGAAATGGCTATCTTCCTAGTGAAAGTTGGTAACTGAAATGCCTACAATCGTGATATCAATTGATAAAGGGTTAAACTTTGTATTCAAATAATTTTTAAAAGATAAAATATATTTTAAGGCTATATTACAATTAGGAAAAGGCAACCTTTAAAATGTTCACATTATACTCAACTCTAAATCATTTATTCTAAATCATCACATTTAAAAAGCTTAAATCTAAGATTTCTATCTATTTAAGAAATCATGAAGACTTACCTGTGTGCCATACATACTGAACCCATACATATGTGCTAGCAGCAAAGAACAGCCACTGAATAGGGATGAACAGCAGACATATTATATTTGATGTGAATGCTACACAAACAAAAAATACAGAGAAAGCCTAAAGGGAAAAAGAAAACAAAATAAAAAACACATCTTAGAACTTGTTATTTGCAAACTCAGGTTGTTAAAAGCATATTGGACAAAACCATTGAAACCACTAAGTGATCACTCAATAACTACAGAGTAAGGTAAAAACAGGACATTTTAAACATTTAAAATTAACCAGTTAGAAACTAGTGGTTAATTTAACATTAAAGAGTAATACTATTGATGGTCCCCAAATCATGAAGAACTAAAGCAGAACGGAGGTTGGACTGCAATAAATTCATATGGATTCCACAGTGGGTCACCTAAAAGAACTAGGATTTTAACAGAGAAAAGCCTCCTCAACCCTTACAAATAGAATTGGGGGAGCACAGATGAACCATAGTATTAGTAAGAAATACGTTGATGCTGATAATTTTAATAATCCAAGTTCCTCTGGATACCACTGCCTATTACTATTAGGATCTGAGCCTGAAACCATCTATTTGAAGCATAGATTTGCTCTGACCAAAGCACCGTCCTAGGTAGAAGAGTTACAGTTTTAAGATGTGGCCATGAAACACAATATAGATAACACACAAACCAAGGAAACAAGCTCAAGCCTATGCCCTTGCTCTAAGTTAGTAGTTCTCAAAATGTGCTCTGGGGATTTCTAGGGGCTTTCTGAAATAATTTCAGCAGGTCTTTTTTTAATAATAACACTAAAGATGTTATCTGCCTTTTTCATGCTCATTCATTCATGAGTGTGGTGGCGTTTTCTATAAGTTACGTGACACATGACATTATAATTGACTGAATTCAGAAGCAGATATAGGAATCTAGCTGTCTTCCGTAGAACCAGGTATTAAAGAAATTTGTAGAACTGAAGCTACTCTTCCATATCTTTTTTGTTTTGGAAAATATAGCTATTTTTCATTTTAAAATGAAATTTGTATTAACATGTAATGGGCTTACACTGATATGCATATGTTAAGTATGTATTTAAAATTTTTCTGTTTTAATTTCTAATATAGTAAATGTGAATAGATATAACCCATATTAACAAAAGCACTTGGGAGTCCTTGATAGTTTTTAAGAGTGTAAAGGGCCCCTGAGACCAAAAAGTTTGAGAACTACTGCTCTGACTAATCCAATCACTAACATAGTGACAAGGACTCCAGGAACCCTACAGAGCAGGACTGAACAATTATTGCTTCTCTACTACTCTGTTTCCTACTGAGTCTCACCTCTCTTCTTCTCTGTGGAAAAAGAGAAGTGGAGAAAATACAATGATTTGATCAGTTGGTTTAGACAAAATAGTCTTTTAAGAGTTCAGTGTTTCAGTCCCTCGATGCTATTAGTCCATCCCAATACAGTCACCTAAATTTTGCTAATAATATCTACTTTAAACAGTTCATTATCCCAGCTATTGAAGATTTTCTTAGAAGGGTAATTAAGTCCCCCACACATGGAAAGCATGTATTAGTAAACATACCAGTCCCTGGTATCTGAAGGAATCATAGACGCTTCTGATGAAAAGCCAGAATGGCCACAGGTATTCAAATCTGAACTCCAAGACAAAGTCTGCTAGGAGGACAAGTGCCCACACTACCAGGAATTTCAAGTACAAAAATGTGCTGCAAGACATAAAAATAAAGAATTAATTCAAGGTCATTTGTGAAGAAGTGGAAATAGAAAACGCATTGTTTTACTACCTAGATACAGCCAATGTGGTACCATGCCACTGGCCCGACCCTGTCACTCACCTCTTCCCCCGCCTTCTTTCCCTGCCCCTTCTCCACAATAAAAAAATAAAAAATAAATAAAATAAATAAAAAATAAATAAATAAAAAAAAAAAAAGAAAAATTAAAAAAAAAAAAAAGAAAACGCATTGTTTTAAAAGGAAAAGAAAAAAACTTCATATACTATGAAAACAATGGAGTTAAAGCACAAAAAAAGATGCTACTGAGGTCCATCTGAATTTTAAAAGCTCTGGTGTCCATTCTAAGATCCATAACTATCAAGATAAGATGATGGCCAAAAGTACTTAATTCCACTTAAGATTGGAAAAAAAACATTTTAATCTCACCACTATTTTAAAAATGTGCTAAGTGTCTTATTTCAAAATACTGCAACACTCAAAATTACAGCTTCCAAGCTGTTCTTCATTAGAAGAAAATGTCACAGTTGAAAGGCTTCAAATTTGCTGTTTCTCCTCCCCTCTACATCTGTTTGAAGAGTCATTGAAATTCTTGATGCACAACCCTACATGCTTGAAGAATTCTGTCCTTTTCCCCCTTTCTTGTCTTGTCTCTCTATATAGTATTCATCTGCATTAACCAAACAAAAACAAAATGACTTCCCTAAATAGGCAAAACTAACTTAGGAGCAAATGCTAATCATTACCAGAGGCTGTGCAGGCACAAAAATGTACATTAAAGAAAAACCCTTATGCATCCAAGTCTTGCTCTAGCTGAGATATAAACATGTGTTCCCAGTTCCCTCTTGACTTACATTAAACTGCCAATGAAGACACATATGTAACCACTGCAATAGTTCAAAACAAGATAAAGACATGGATAAAAAATTATTTTTCATATAATCTAAAAGTCTATTTTCCAGGTCACTAGTTGAAAAATGGATAATAGAAGCCTTTGGATTCTACTTATTAATAAGCCTCTATTTCTATGTCCCTAACCCTGCCAAT
Organism: Loris lydekkerianus; assembly: GCA_963574355.1. Lineage (NCBI taxonomy): Eukaryota > Metazoa > Chordata > Mammalia > Primates > Lorisidae > Loris > Loris lydekkerianus. Next base: position 39,204 of record CAUYPK010151655.1, read on the forward strand.
TCTGCAGCAGGTCAAATTTTGGTATTAAAAAAAGTTTTCTAAGATATACAGATTAGAAATACCAAAAATTCACTTTGACTTGGGCTAAAGCCTTGAATGTTGTTTTACAATACAAACATCCTAATATTGATATGATCAAATTAGACATTTCAATAAACACCAACAACAAAATCAAGATTTAGAATAAACAATTTTAAATATATTTCAATAAAATACAAAAAGACACATATACTTGGAGGAAAATAAACTAAAGCAGGGTCCAGCACTGAGGATTCTTTCTGTGCCTTTTGAAAATAGAGGTAAGAGATGTTAAGAACAGACACATTTGATTCTCAATGATACAATATTCATAACAACATGTAATTTGTCATCAGGTCAACTTCTAAAGTTAATTCTTACAACTTATTTGAGTTTGATAATAAGATAATAAATTATATTTAGAGGTTTGCTATAAAATCAAGGAACGCAAAGCAAGCCACAAAAGAATGTATTGAATCCTAAGTCCCACCTTTTAGTTTCATTTTTTAAAATAGTTTCATTTAAAATATTACCTGGTTAGGCCAAGGTAAGGACAAGGCCCTCAGTCTCATTCTCACTCATTAAATCCATAACTAAACCAGTGGAGAGCAATGCACATTTTATTAAAAAGAATAACTAAATCATGTAGGTATTCAGGAGCACAAATCCAGTCTGAACCTAAATTTTCCAAAGTGCTTGACTTTAAGACTAGAAGGTTTTTTCCTTGTGTTCAGAACTGTTCCTAGGTTTAAAAAAGAAGCAACAGCCTCTTGGCCATGATTTTAGGGCATTTAAAAAACTGCACAGCTGGGTATGGTGACGTATATCTGTAATCCCAGCTATTTAGGAGGCCCAGGAAGGAAGATTACTTGAACCCAGGAGCCCAAGTCAAGCCTGGGCAATATAATGAAACCTCTACTCTTAAAAAACAAACAACAAAGGGTATGGAAACCTGTTTATTACCCTGATTAATCCTTTTTCCCATGGGGCTGTCCCAGGAATGTAGCTGAAAGAGAAATGATGATGGGTACTTCACCAGATCTAGTCATTACCATTCCTCAGGTGAAGGACAGTTCTACCAACTGCTCTCCGCCCAAAATGCCTCCGGGGAATAGGAGGATCCCAGCGTGGCAGGCAACATTTCACTATTTAGATAGCATTATCCAAAGAACCACAGCTTGTTGAAAATGTAGTTTTAAATAAGTCAGTCATTTAAACCTGAGGCAGTACAAAAAAATGATCATCTTTGCTAGTGACTATTCTTTTTCAGTTGTCTAACTCTAAAGGGAGGTTCCTTATTATACATTTCATTTCTTTTCAAGCAATTGTTTTCATACCTTTGATATTTCTTGATACCCAGTTCCTACTGAATCACAGTTTAAAAGTACAGATAACTGAAGAAACTTGATCTTTTCACAAATATACCTAAGCCATTTCCTCAACTTTCCTCAGGCTCCCTTTTCAGGCTGGTTTGCCTCATCAAGAGACAACCTAATTAAGAAAGATGATTTTTCTCTAGGACTAATCTTGAATTCTATTGAGTCATCTTAGTTCCACAGAGTTTTAGAAAGTTCAAGACAGCTGCCTGATTCAGTAAATCATTATTTACGTGTCCTTCTCAAGGTACATATACAAACGTTTTAAGACAAGTAATCTAAAATACTGCTCGTAAGTACAGAAACCCTAATTCTTCTCTTTCCATATTCTGAAGATCATAAGATTTTGCCAAATCCAAAGTCATTGAAGATCATAAGATTTTGCCAAATCCCTTTGCCATTTCAAAGGGAAAAAAAATTAGAAAGGGATATAAGCCGCAACACCATTCTAAAGTATAAAGAAAATGTGATTAAATATAAAAGTTTTATATACACAGTTCATTATATAACTCAAGGCTCACTTGATGTTATCATACTTTGATCCAAATAAATGTTAATAAAGATAAAATACTGTACTTCAACAAAATTTTAAAGCATAATTGCAACAAAAATATATTTTCCAAAATAATACACTGAAGAGCAGACAATAATATCTTTGGAGGGTCTTGTAAGCTGCTATTTTGGGTGCCAGTGAAATACAGAAAAGGCATATGCAATTATTAGGCGGTGGTGATTCCTAAAGTGGATATTATCTATACATTTTTTTCCCCTATTCTATTTCTACCCTTGCCATTTATAACCATTTTTTATCTGAACCCACTTAGCAATACTCTCCATCTATGGATTAATCATCTATGATTAATGAGAAGGAGTATTGAACATTCTTCTTTTTCCAAGTAAAGTGTACCTTCTCTCCAGTACCTCTAGCTGCCTGTCACCTAGATTATTTCCTGCAGCCCAGATAATTACCACAGGGAGGCCATCAATCCTTAGTAACTACCCGACCTTTTCCCAGGCAGACTAATGGCCATTAAGTTCACTTGGTCCTCGCCACAGAAATGAGTGTGTGGAGTATGTCACTGGCTATGCTAGTAGCCATCCATCTCAACCCTGGCTTTTTTGTCCTCTTAGTAATGGGAACTGAGAATGAATGTCCTTTAGCATTCAGTATGTGGCATGATACTTCCTACACCAAACTTCTTTGTCTTCTCTTTTATTCAACCTCTCACTACTGGACATCATCTCTAGAATATTTGTCCAGCCCTTTATCTGGCCTGTACTCCTGCTGAATTCTCACACTGGCCACCTGTGATTATAATCTTATTAATCAAAGTACTGGTCTAAGGCAGTGGTTCTCAACCTGTGGGTCGTGACCCACAGGAACTGTATTAAAGGGCCGCAGCATTAGGAAGGTTAGCAGCACAAGCACCATGTATGGGCTTTTTAGAAAAGGAGAATTTCAGGGCCCAGACCAATTTAAGCATACCTATATACTCGAGTATAAGCCGAGTTTTTTCCGGCACAAAATTTGTGCCGAGTTCAGGTTTTTCCCGGCACAAATTTTGTGCCGGAAAAAACTCGGCTTATACTGGAGTATATAGGGTACCTTTTAACCAGATCCCCGGGCCACTTGTGTGTACAAATTTGAGAAGCACTGGACTATAGTATAAACTTCTTATTATTATGGAACTTCCACTGAATTCCAGGATTTCTCAGAAAGAAGATAAAGCTCTAAGCAGATAATCAGTACTTATCTCCAAATTGTTGGCTACCCTCTCCTCAACTGAGAACATTCAAACTGTTTAGGGTTAAAGCTTCCATTTTTCTATATTTCTTTCTGAGTCACAGTCAGTCATAGCCAAGATCCCTATCTAAGTACAATTAAAACTAAACGAAGCTCACTTATCTGTCAGCACACAGTGTGAACATCGCTTCCTCAAAAACAAAGCCTCCCTGACCCCAATGACTAGGACCCCCTTACATGTTGTATAGCACCCTGTATTATAAGAACATTTAATCACAATGATAATTTAAAAGCATTTTGTGTAATTATCTATTTAGACGTAAAGTCCACCAGATCAAAGTCCATCGTGTTTCCTACTTTATCTTCTCAGTGTCCAGCACAGCACTCGCACACCGCAGGAGCTTACATTTCTTTTTTCTATCACATATTTGTTGAATGAATGATCCGTAATTCAGAAGAGTGTTTAGGATTGACAGTAGGGCTTTTACCAAAGTACGCAGTTACAATGATCAATCAAGGAATTGTAATTCAGAAGAATGAATGATCTTCTGAAGAAGAATTGCAATTCATGAATCAATGATCTGTAATTAAGATGAGTGTTTAGGACTGACAGTGGGGCTTTTACCAAGTACGCAGACAGAGGGAGAGAGAGATGATGCACAGATGATTGGGAAAGGTGTCTGAACAAAGCAACACTGACAAAGGTAACAAATACAGCTTCTGCTTGAAGGGTTACCATGCACCTGTTCCCAATCTGTTCTGAATGTTCTTGAAGAAACGAAATCTAATTAGCCTTACTCTGGGTGCCAGACTATCATTGCATTTGGCCTGCCTGCCACTGGCTCTGACTACAGCAGTTGTTCTCAAAGCCTCTTCTCTTAAGCGAGATAGAAAAGAGATATACAAAAAGGTAAAAGCCATACCAGTCTTCTCAGGAGTTTATTATTGCTATCTTAAAGTAAACTAATGAATGTTTTAGGTTTTTCTCAGTTTTAATTTCTAATACCATAAATATTGATAAACATAGCCCACATAAACCAAAGCTTGTTGAGGTTCTCAATCGTTTTTAAGAGTGCAAAAAAGTCCTGAGACAAAATTTGAGAAATGCTATAACGCAGAAAATTGTGCATGGGCCTCAAGATAAAATACACTAGAACCACTGCTGTGTTCTGCAAGCACATCTCTGTGTAAAACCCAAAAAAGAGGGGCAGGATGAGAAGACCCAAGCTATTCCACCTTTCTCTTTTCTATTCTGAAGACTGAAAAGGGAACCTTTCTAGAGTTGATTACACACACACACAGACACACACACATATATGCACACAGCCACTGCAATGACAAATCTAGCAGTGTAAAATATGCCAAACTTAAAAGAAAAAAAAAAAACTACCTAGAATGGAAATCACTAAAAAATCTTTAAGAATTTTGTGGTATAGCATTTTTATATATGACTATGTAGACCACAGAGATACCAAGGACAGCTACTGGAACCTAATGCATGTGGAGAATTTAGACTTTTAGAATTTCTGTTTCAGAAACACCTAACAGTGTGGAGTGTATGGGGTTTGGGGCAGAGGGTAAAGAAGCATAGTAGGTGAGAGAAAACAACTCACAAGCCCTAAAAGTTGTTAACATTATATAAACAATATAGAAATTCGTTTAATAAGTGAATCAAATATTATGCTTATATAATTGATAGTAATAATCTACTTAATCACCCCTTACATTTCTGTCACACTTGTACCTTTTCCAAATGCTTTGACATTAATTATCTCACTTTATCCATACAACTATGAAGTAGGCAGAGCAGTTATTGCCACTTTATTTTATTTTTTAACTTAATTTTTATTAAATCATAACTGTATACATTTATGGAGTGCAATGTGATGATTTGATATACAATGTGGAATGTTTAAATCAAACTAATTCTCTACCTAGATACAGCCAATGTGGTACCATGCCACTGGCCCGACCCTGTCACTCACCTCTTCCCCCGCCTTCTTTCCCTGCCCCTTCTCCACAATAAAAAAAAAAAAAAATTAAATAAATCAAACTAATTAACATAACCATCATCTCACTTACTTATTTTTGTGGTTAGACATTTATAATATATTCTTAGTTGTTTCAAAATGTACCCTTACGTTGTGTACATTAGGTAAGATACTGCCAAGTACCTTCCCTCCACTTATCCTCTCCCTTCTCCTCCCCTCTCCCTCAGTTCTTGCCATTTTAAAGGAAAGAAACATTAAGAACAGAGAACTAATAGGCTGCAGGGTGCTGATGAAAAAGCACAGAAAAAAATTAGGGGACTATAGAGACTACATGAATTCTACATGGAAAACTGTGTTGCTGCTAAAAGAAAAAAAGAGGCTTATCTCTACGTAAAGAAGTGGACAAGTAAAACTGAATCCTGTTTTTGTTAAGAAGTACACACATTTGTTTATATAGAAAAAAAGATGGAACTATATAAAATACATAACATCCCAGAGAAAGACTATTAAGGACTTTTATATTACTCTCATACATTGTCATATTACTTTAAATTTTTGACAACAACCACGTGTTGCTTCTTTTTAACTTTCCATTTTGAAATACTAGACTTACAGAAAAGTTGTAAAAGTAGTACAAAGAAGTCCTTTATGCCTTTCACCCAAATTCACAAATGATAAAACATTTTATCAAGTTTCTGTCATCATTCTCTCTATATATATGTATATGAATTTTTCCCTGAACCATTTGAAAATAAACTGCAAACATAATGCCCCTTAAGCCCTAAATTTCCCTCAAACAAGGAAATTCTCTTATATAACCACAGTATAATTATTAAAATCAGAAAATGAACATTAATATAGTAGTATTATCTGATCTACAGACTTTATTCAAATTTCAGTAATTATCTCACTAATGTTCTTTATAGTTATAAATTGATAGATCAATGCTGGCCCAGGATCACATTTTACATTAAATTGTTATGTCTATATTGATTTTTTTATTTAATAGAGGAGAGACACCCATTTGGAGAAGGAAAAAGGCCAATGGCATTGGCCATGACACTTCTAATACCTACTGCTTCACCTGGAAAATGAAGATAATGACACCTTCCCTATATGTAGTAGAGTTTGAGAGGATCAAATAAATTACTACATATAAGACCCATCCAGAAAGAATGAAGTGACACAATACAATGAAACAAAAAGAGCAAAGACTTTGGAGTTGCACAGATGTGGGTTTCTATCAAGTAACTGAACCTCCAGCAACCTTGGTTTCCTCACCTGAGAAACTGAAGCAAATACCTTTACTGGGACTAAATAAGATAATACAGATAAAAATATAGTAACAGTAGTAGTAACAGCAAAAAACTATTTGAGTAATTAGTCTTAGGTATCATGCTAAGTATATCATGTGACATCTCAGTTACCCTTATAACAATCCTATGAAGTAGATTATATTTTCAATTTACAGATGAGAAAGCTGAAAGTTAAAATAGGTAAATAACTTGCTCAAGATCAAACAACTAGTGTCAGAGGCATTATCCCCCAGATAACTTCAAAGTCCATATGCTTATCTACCACATTCAACTTTCTCATGTTAGGTACTCAATAATATTATTTTCCTTCTTCATAGCCACTCACACATATATATTTAAATTATAAATTTCCCTAATTCTCCAAGAAAATTTTTTTAAAAAAGAACAGATTTACTTTATGAAAAAATAAACCCACAGTATCTTAATTCATAACTACCAATCTGTAAACTAGACTTTTAAATACATGATGAAACTCTGCAGAAAAAACATTTTAAGTCAAATGTTCTTTACAAAACTAACTAGGGCACAAAAGATGGGACAACTCAAGTCTGCAGCCAACAATATTAATACTCCCAAGATGGGCATAATAACGGAGAAATACATAATTAAAAAATAAAAAGACAGAACTCATTTTTTCATTTTTTTGCAGTTTGTGGCAGGGACCAGGTTTGAACCTGCCACCCCCGGTATATAGGGCCAGCACCCTACTCCTTGAGCCACAGGCGCTGCCCAAGACAGAACTCATTTTTAACAAAGTCAGAAACACGGTGAACTATAAGGAATAGTTCATCAAGCCTAGAAAAGGAGAAAAAAAATTCTTATTACATCTGAGAAAGAAGATTCAAGCCTCAGTTAGTATTTCTCTTTTCTGAGACAGAAATTCTTATTTTGGCCATGAATACAGAATTCATTCTCTCTAGTGTCCAAGTGTCTTTGCTATAAGACAAGCAAAGTACTGACTTTCCGACTGAGCAGCTTTTTTTTTTTTTTTTTTTGCAGTTTTTAGCTGGAGCTGGGTTTGAACCTGCCACCTCCAACATATGGGGCTGGCGCCCCACCTCTTTGAGCCACAGGCGCTTCCCTGAGCAGCTTATTTTTAAAAGTGTCCGAAGGCCAGGTGCTGTCCTAGCACTCTGGGAGGCCGAGGCAGGTGGATAGCTTAAGCTCATGAATTTGAGACCAGCCTGACCAAAAGCAAGATCTCATCTCTACTAAAAATAGGAAAACTGAGGCAAAAGTATCACTTGAGCCCAAGTTGGAGGTTGCTATGAGCTATGATGCCACAGCACTCTACGCAGTGCGACAGCTTGAGACTCTGTCTCAAAAATAAATAAAATAAAAATAAATAAAAGTGTTCTAAAGATGAAAAAAGTAATAATATAATTTTTTTTAAAAAGCAAGATTATTTCTAGCAACTTCTCTCAGCACAGAGAAGGGTAGGAAATGAGTTCCAAACAGTGCAGATGCATCAGTGATATGGGTGGATATACCTAAAGTGGACTAGTGTACCATTTAAATTACCAAATGCAAAACCTGCAAAAAAAAAAAAAAAAAAAAAAAAAAGGCAACAGAGGAGATGGGGAGAGAAATAAATTACTTCTGATGACACAATCCCGTAACTCAAAGTGGGCACACTGTCCTTAAGGACAGCAGAGGAAAAAATATGAAGAATATGCCAGTTTATGAAAGGGCTCCAAAGGCTGGGGATAATAAGCACCTTGGAAGACTGATGAGCTGAGACAATGTGATCGCAATTAAATGTCAAATTAAAGATACTAAGCTTCAGAGAATGTTTTCTAAAGTTGATTCTGTTTTTTAAAAGTTTCCATTGTCAGCATGCATGTGCCAGAATGCCAAGGGAGAGAATTTGAGGAAAAAGTTACTCCTTAAGTATTTGAAGAAATCCACAATGGAAAAAAGTCTAATAAGGATATGTGTTTCTACTGTTGGTATGTTACCATTTTACTTATACAACTTGCTGGGAAGTCAACTTATTTTTCTTTGGGACTTAATTCTTGAAAAAGATCCAAGTAAAATAATTATGCCCAAGCCTAATAAACCTAGAGAATAAAGTAACCAGTTTATGTGAAGGGCACACTCAATTTTATGAAGAAAAGTAACTCAGTTACAATATTTCATTTAACTATGTTTAGGAAATTTATATATGTCCTCCAGCCTCCATAAGATGCCTAGAAAATAAATGAAACAAAACATGTATACATATACATAAAACCCCAAAGGGTTTGTATCAGTTGGGAGATCTGGGAGAAATGGCCAAAAAGACAAGACTCTGGAAATACAAGTGCTTACAGAGCATGGATTGGGTCCAATATATATACACACATACATACACACACACACACACACACACACACATATATATGTACGTGTATATTATATACACATACAATATACATACATATAAGTAGTTAAGAAAGTTATTTATTAAGCCTGCTATTAAAATCAATTTCCAAAACTAGTTAGGTTCAAGAGAGGCCATAAGGAATCAATACGAAGAGAAAAGAGATTATCACTGATAAAACAGGAAGCTTTTAAACAAATAATCCGAAATGAATCACATTCCCTTCTTTTTCCCTCTTTAACTCAGGAGCAGCGATTTAAAGGGATTTTCAAAACACCTAATGAAACTAAACTGCCAGTACTGCTCAGACAAGAAGAATCATAATGAAACTTGGAGGAAAGTCCTTTTTTAAAGAGAGTACTCTAAAAACTGCTGGCAAAAATTAAGTGCAAACATTCCAGTGTGGCAGATTTTTAAAGTTATTTCATGGAAACCACAAATAGAAGGGTAAATATTTCTCTTACAGGTTAAGGAAAACATTTCAATTTCTCCATTATATTCACCCTTTTCCCCAAACTCCTCTAAAACCATACAGAATCTATCACTTTTATGTCAGGTCCAGTATTGTTAAAGCTTATCAAGGTTACCAAAATGCTTTTAGGCTATGAGGTTGCAACACTGGTATCTGGGGTTTCAGTTGCAGAACACATGCACAATCAAGGCAGCCAAGGGTCATGCCAGCCTCCAGTGATTCTAATAAGCATAGCCCAAAGGAGTCTAAAACAAGGCTTAGAAAACATCATTAAGTAGGCAGAAAAAGCAGTCAAGTGCAATCTTTGGAGATGAGTTTTAGAGAAGGGTCTGAAAAAGGAAACTGGGAAACCGAGAAGAATGCTAAATTTGATAATTTAGAAAAGTTTTTTTTTTTTTTTTTTTTTTTTTAAGGACTTTTGAGGAGCACCAAAGACCAGAGAACTCTTTTCTGAAATAAAGATGAGAAAAGGTAACACATGTACCAGTTACCAGTCCTGAGTCCTTAGTTTTAAGGCATTAAGCTTCAAAAACGTGACAGTCAGGCACAGTACTGTACTGCCTAAGCTTCAGGCAAATGCTACAAGCAGAATCCAGCACAGGAAGGCAGGAAGTAGTCATAAATTCACAATGAAGGGGTTCTTCCTTCAACCACCAGTAACAAAGATATAAAATTGTTTCCTGAAGCTTGAAACACATGGCTTACTTAAAATTTGTATTATATTTACCTGTGTAAGTAATAATTTTATCTGTGGGGAGTTGGAATATACAAGAACTTGAAACATAAATATTTCTGCCTCCATCTTCTACTTACTATACCTTATCTCATCTTCCTTTTATAGAATCAATAATTCTTAGGGGGAAGGGAGCAGGGAGTCTGGCAGGATGATAGGTAGAGATGAGACACACAGATCTTCTTAATGCTTTTAAAAATGACATAGCACCCCAAACCCACCTCACCTGGAAAATCACTGCCTGCAATTAGAGTACCTGATGCTCCTGTGAAACCAGACGCAGGGAGACAAAATGAGTCCCAGAAAGAGGACCTTGGAAAGGTAAGAGTTAAGGAGAGTTTTCCTTTTACTTTCTCTTATTAATAATTTATTTTCACAATTTTCAAAGTATTTTCATACCTATCTCATTTGAGTTAGAAAATATTCCCTCAACTTACTGGCAGCTGTCTACTTCATCATAAAATAGCACAGGCCAAAATATAGCTGTTAATTTATGAGGCGAACCACTAAAACAGTAAGCTAAAACTTAATACAACAGTAATATTTTTACTTGAACAGAACTGAAAGTTCTTTGGAACCTCTAAACCACTGTACAAATTTAGGAGGGTCTACTAGTAAATGCTTTGAAGACAAGGTACCATGTGTTTTCCCATATCTTCCACAATTCTCTGAACAATATAGGTTCTTAGTGAACACAATGAACTAGCTTATATTTATTTACTTTAATTTACTCAGTATTTATTGAACATTGAATACCTACTCTGTGTCAGGCTCTATGCTGGTTTAGGCTTTTTAAAAATTACATTGAATTTTAGCCTTTATAATATAAAAGATCAGACTGGGCAGAGGATAATGAGGAATATCACCAATCCTGTTTCTTTTCTCTTAGTTTTGGTTGTTAACTTGACTGGATTAACATATTTCCATAGGATGTTCGAATTTTCAAATGATGGGCATATGTATAAATGCAGAGAATATTAAAATAATGTCTAAAATTAATTATCTTGCCCTTGAAATCATTCCAGCACAGTCATGATACTGAGAATAAATGATATCATTTGACAATCACCTCAGTAACAGTGGTTGGACTAGAGCACATGATTAAAATGTCTTAGCAACAGTATTTTTTCAAGCAAGACCAAGCAGCTACTGATCACTTATTCTGACTACTCAACTTTTGTTTACAGTTGTACCAAATCTTATAGTCTTGCCTGCCTTCTTAAAGAATAAACGACGCATTAAATTGTGATAGCAACAACATGGTGGTATTTGTATACCACACCAGGATCTATAAAGAGTTGCCCAAACTGCACATGCATCACCTTTAGTCCTCAAAACTTATTTAACAGATGTGAGCACTTGGGCTCAAAGCGATGGATGCCCTGACTGCCCAAAGTGGCAGAGTTGGGATGGAGTCTGAACCTGGGTCTTCCTGATTCCTGCAATCCAGCACTCTCTACCACAGCTGCCTCCTTCCTATGCCAAGGCTCAGAAAGTTGTACAGACTGAGAACATGAAAATAATAAGTCCATGAAAGGTTTGGCTATGAAACACTAGACAGTGGTTATCAAAACCGTCAACACTGCCTCAGGAAAAAAAAAAAAAAAAAACAACTCTCTGTTTAATAAGACCAAAATTGGCCAGATGTTGAGAAACAAAATGGGCATTAGGTGGTGTGAAAAACAATCCGGAATAGACTTAAATTTGATAATCATGAATCTTCAAACATCCTAATTGCTTCAGAAATAATTGGAAAATTTTTAAATCTTTTTAAAAACAGAATTGGGAAAAGATATATGATCTTGTTCTTTAGTCCAATACTACATAATATGAACTAAGAAACAAATAAGTGAATTAAAACATTCATTTGATATATGATGCTCCAACCAGGAAAGACAGGTAGAAATATATTTAGGTCTTTCATTAACATTTAACTTAAAGAATGTCAAACAGGAGAGCAAGTAGACTTAAGAGCTAAAGCATTGTTGGGTTTTTAGAAATTTTACAAATGAAACTCTGAATAAGGTACATACACTATTAACATTTAGGGTAAGAAAATTCAAGTTCCAAAAGCCATCAGTAAAATAACAGATCTTCATTAAACAAGAACAATAAATTCGTTTTTTCACATTGATTCACACTGATTGGCTACTAGGATGCAAAGTGGGCATACTTGTTCATATGTATTTATGTATGTATACATAAATGCATAAATACATAAAGAAATACATAAATACATAAAGAAGATGAAACAGCAGAAAACATGTAAACAACATGAGACTCTCAATCTTCTTGCTATAAATGGAGGTACATAATCTCATGTTAACTGTAAATAGCAGTTATTCAAATGCCACAGTTGTTCTAATTCTACCAACCGTGTTTAATACGATTTTTCTATTCTTACGTCACTGCTAATGTTAAGTTGTTCAAATCTTTGTCAATAGCCAGGGTAAAGAGCTTTCTTTTTGTTGAAGAATTTAGAGTGTGTAACTTGAAGAGCTCTTTCCACCGCCCACAAAATCTGCATGAAAAATTGTTTGCTTCTACAGTTGTAGTTAAAATGGTCAGGTTTATTGACTCAGCATGGATTTTGATCTGTTTTACTTACTGCTGTATTCTTACAGGCTTGAACAGTGCCTCCGACATAGTATACTTATTGAATGAATGAATTATTCCTACATCCTTAGATCTTGGCTATTTAAGGATATAGTCAAGAACTTTTCACATTAACTTCTTAATTCTTTTAAACTTTAGGAAAGCCCCCAATGTTTCCATTGGTCAGCTACTTGTGGAAAGCAATCATTCCACATGTGTAAACAAAAGCATGTGCAAGGTGTACAGTTATGTTACAACTTGGGTGTCATCAGCTACCTCACTTATTTCTTTAAACACCACAGCTAGAAGAGCTAAATTGTAAAATACCATGAGGATTCAAGCCTATAACCACATGCTGAGAATTCTCCTTTGTAGACTAATTACTTCTGCACTGAAATCTTCCTTTATCAAGGCAAGTACCATTTAGAATTAACATCTGAGGAGAACCAGAAAATGACAGCAGCATACAAATTCGACAGGGGAAAGCTATGATAGTTACTAAATTTCACCATGAACCTGTCGTCCTCAATTTCCATTTAGAGATACACTGCTTTTCTTTAGTATTGAAAAAAAAAAAAAAAGAATTTAGAGGAAATCCCTTTTAAAAGGTTCAAAGAAACCTATCTGCTTGGAATTGTCAAAATGTTTGCGAGAAATTGATCATCAGCCCCTTCAGAGTCTGGAGCTGGGCCACAGGGCATGAATTGTGGGTACCAGCGTCAGCCCTTGGTGCCAAGTTTAAGATCCCATATGGGAAACACAAGACGAAAGAAGGCACAACATAGCCCCAGGCCAGTCCGGTGGCAGCTAAGGGGGACCGGGGGGTCACTGTCTGCTCCCAACTTTGTCAGCCCCCCGCCCCCATGCATATGGTCCACGAGCCTCCCGGCTAAGGCCGGCAAACTCCCAAGCCAGAGCCAAGCTCGGGGACTAGCGGCTGTGAGTCGGGGGTTCCGAGAGCAGTCCTCCGGGCCCAGAGCACTGGCTGGGGGGCCGGAGAACGCCGAGTGGGGAAGGGGCTCGCCGCCCCTCCCCCCGGAGGGCCCGGGCGCTCCAACGGCGGCGCCGCAGCTCTCTCTGCCAGCGCCCGCCGCGCCCTCTCCGCTCCGCCCGGCCGGCCCTTGCCACGCCCCGCGCCCTAGGGACCGACCCCCGGCGGGGCAACCAGCGGCTCCCCGGGCAGCGCTCCTCAGAAGAGCCCCCGGCGCGGGCGCGCGGCCTAGTCGGGGTTACATAACGGGGCAGGGCCCCTCCGGAGTCGGCCGGGGACCATGGGGCCCGCGCCCGTCGGGGGGTGGGGGGGAGCGCCGCCGCTCACCTGCCATAGATGCCCTCGGTGATCCGGTTCCGCTTTAGAGGGCGGCGGAGCTTACTGCAGTCGGCGTTCCGCCGCTTCATCCTCCCGCTGGGGGGCCGGGTGCCCGCGCCGCCGCCGCCGTCTCTCACCTCAGCCGCTGCCGCCGCCGCCGGCCCGCCCCGCTTCGGGCCTGGACTCTACCCTTGGGGCCGATCACACAGACATGGAGCCAGCACCCGGGGGGAGGGGGTGGCACGGGAGGGGGGGCTCAGAGCCTCCTCCGCCTTCGGAAACAAAGAAATGACAATTCCGGGGCCCGCCCGCCCAGCACCAGAGCCGCCTGCCCCGCCTCTTCGGGTCCGACGGACGGGCCATGGGGCCAATCGAAGGGGCCGTTGCACCGAAGCCGGCCAATCCTAGGGCCCGCTGCGGCAAAACGGACTCTAGAACCCGCCTCTTTGAAGGACAGAAGAATGCGCCAATCATTATGGTGTCTGAGTCCGCGGCTGGGCCTATCAGAAAAGATTTAAATAGAGGCTTATAAATAGGCCCTATAAATATAACATCCTATATTATGCCTTGTTGCGAAGATATGCTTCACTATTATTGGATTGCGTTTCACTGTATTATAATCCATACTAGAGCATACGGTGTTGTATGGCATTGTAGGCTCTCGTCTAGCAATGTATGAAATCCGTGCCGGGTTTGCGGCATGTGGGGTTTCTGCGCTGACATGTGCTCCAATCAGTCGCGTCATTATGTAAGGGAGCATCCCAGGAGCAGCGCCGGGGCCGGGGTCCTTTTTGCGGATGCTGGAGCGCTCGGCCAAGCCGGCCGCGTCAGCGCGCGACGGGGGTACGAATGACAAAGCAGACCCCTCACACACACATACACACGCACACACACACACACACTGCCAGCTTCCCGCGACGTGATGACAGCACGGCCGCCAATCGGAGCAGGCGCGGGACAGGGCCGCAGCGACCCCGCCCCGAGTTACGTCACGGGGCGGGGCCGTGGGCGCGCGCGACGTCGCGCGAGGCTGCCGGGGGTGTGTGGGGCGGCGCGTCTGGGGCTCCACGTCCGCTGGCTGGGCTGGGTCCGCAGGACCCAAGAGGCCGCTGCAGCCAAGCATTGGCCTCCAGGGCGTGTCTGCCTCCCAGCGGGGGGCGGAAGGGTCCATTCGGCCCCTTGGCGGGGTCGGGACACCTTGGCCGCTCAGCCAGCGGCCAGTGACCCTTCTCACCTAACACTCATTTGAGCCCTGATTTTGTGCCAAGCACGGTGCTGGGTAATTTGCGTCTCTTTGCTGGTTTACTCTTCATAACTCCCCTGCCACGTGAGTATGGCAAAATAACAATTAGGAAAGGCAGCAAAGTTAAAAAAAAAAAATAATAAATAAATAAAAAATAAAAAAAAATAAAACAGAAAGAAAAAGAAGATTGTATATCATTAGAGAAAACTGGGGAAATGTAGAAAAGTAGCCAGAAAGGAAAAAAACACCTATGGTTCTCATCACCTTTAGACAATCACTGTTAGCATTTTTTTGTATGTCCTCTTTTCCTAGTTTCCCCCATGGATGATAATATTTTATTATCATTATTTTAACATTGTTAACTAGAATAGTGATGCTATTCAATTTTGTATTCTTTATTGGACATACGCATTTTTGCATGTCATTCACAGACTATTAAATATTTCCAATGGTTGGAGAATGTCTTATCAAGTGACTACCAGATTAACCTCTCAACACTAATGAGGCAATTAGTCTTCCAGCATATTTTTGAAACTTCCCAGGAAGTAGATGCCCCTATATTTTGTCTTAGTATATACTTAGATCTTTCTTTGCACTTAACCATTCACCCGAAGGACAAACTTGCTTACACCAAGTGCATTGTCTTCTCTTACTCTCTCCTGCTCACAAGCTTTCAAAGATCCCCACCTAGAAGAGAATACCTATTCTCTTCTTTTTGAGACAGAGTCTCACTTTGTTGCCCTGATAGAGTGCAGTGGTGTCATAGCTCACAGTAACCTCAGACTCCTGAGCTCAAGTGATTCTCTTACCTCAGCCTCTTAAGTAGCTGCGATTGAAGGCGCCTGTCATTTTTTAGACAGGGTGTCACTCTTTTTTTTTTTTTTTTTTTGCAATTTTTGGCTGGGGCTGGGTTTGAACCCACCACCTCCAGCATATGGGGGCGACACCCTACTCCTTTGAGCCACAGGTGCCGCCCAGGGTCTCACTCTTGCTCAGGCTGGTCTTGTACTCAATGAGCTCAGGCGATCTGCCTGCCTCTGCCCCCCACAGTGCTGGGATTACAGATGTGAGCCACTGTGCCCTGCCCATTCTCTTTAGTATGGCATCCAGAGCTGGTCACCATCATTATCCACCCTCCTTTTCCTGGCCTCCTTAGGCAGGCAGATCTTCTTTTCTCACTGTCCTTAAACCTACCGCAACCTTGTCTTCCCTCCTTCCTGACTTTGTTCCAATCACAGCATCTCCGTCAGTGCTGCTTCTAGAGTTATCCATCCACTAGATGAAAAGCTTCATGGGTATGAGAGCCATACCCCATAGAGATACAGTTTGGGAAAATGGCAAGAGTACCTGCTTTTTCAGACTGGGGTTGAAATTCCAGCTTGGCCTCTTACTAGCTTAGACAAGTTACAGTATCTCTCAGAACCTCTGTTTCTACTCAGGTTTGTTTTAAGTCTTGAAGGATAACAAGCTTTCAGAGCCAGGCATGTATTAGGCAAGAGCAAGTAATTGCTGTTAACAGTATTCTTTTTGTTTTATTTATTTGTTTATTTATTTATTGAGGCAGAGTCTTACTCTGTCTCTTTGAGTAGAGTGTTATGGCATCATACCTCACAACAACCTCAAACTCCTGGGTTTGAGTGATCCTCTTGCCTCAGCCTCCAGAGTAGCTGAGCCTACAAGTGTCTGCCATGACACCCAGCTAGATTTTCTATTTTTAGTAGACATGGGTCTCATTCTTGCTCAGGCTGGTCTGGAACTCCTGAGCTCAAGCAATCCACTGCCTTAGCCTCCCAGGGTGCTAGGATCACAGGCATGAGCCACTGTCCCCCACCTGTTAACAGGATTCTTGTTTTTTATCCCTCACCTCTACTCCAGCATGTCGATAAAGTGGTACTGGCTGGTCATGGATAACAAAGTCTGTGAGCTCATAACTTCAGCAAGACCTGCTCATCATTGAGGAAGGATATGAACTGAATACAATCCTTGGAGCAGCAAAAAAAGCCTTCCAATCTTTTCATGGTAGAAGTTAGAGGTGAGACTCAAATCAATATGGCTAAAGGCTTGTAGGCATTAGGGAAGACAGATACATGGTAAGGTTCTGGCTCTAGACTCCATGAGGTCCCAAGACCTAGATATCCCTCATTCCCTGACAGTAAGGCTTTAAATTACCTGGGCCAGAGACAAAGATATTCAACTCCATGAGGTTGGGGGCTGTATCTGTAATCTCTTCCTCTCCCCACAGTGTCCCTGTGTTCTAGGACAGTGCCCTGGGGCACTCTGTGAAATGGACAGGTGAGGAATCCAGAGAAAAGAGGGAAGTAGTGGGGACATATGCCAGCTTTCTGGAGCTCCCTATCTAGCCTGCCATCAAATAGCTTCCTGACAAGGTCATCCCATGCTGTGGTAGAAGTGTGAAGTGGCTGGGAGCAATGGAAGGTGTGGCTGGGAGTTACATTTGGGCTCTTGGTCACATATGGAAGCAGAGAAGGGGCAGAGAGAATCTTAGAGTGATGGCCTGAGAAGTGGTCTGGAGATGTGGTGGTCTGGGTTCCAATCCCAATTCTGATGACATCTCACTAGTGTCCTTCGTTGAGTCGTTTGTTCTCCCTGTGCCAAAATCTCCTTTGGAGGTGCTTCTAGCCCTGTCTTTTTTTAAATTTAATTTGTCTCATACTTTAATTTTCATTTAGTTGAAAATATTTTAAATTTCTCTTGAGAGTTCTTCTTTCACCTGTGTGTTATTTAAAAGTGCTTAATCTCCAGATATTTTGAGATTTCCCAGCTGTCTTTTGGTTAATGGTTTCTAGTCTAATTCCATTGTTCCATTGTTGTTTGAGAGCAGACATTGTGTGATGTTTTATTCTTTTACTTTTTTTTTTTTTTAGCAACAGAGTCTTACTTTGTTGCCCTCAGTAGAGTGCTGTAGCGTCACAGCTCACAGCAACCTCCAGCTCTTGGGCTTAGGCGATTCTCTTGCCTCAGCCTCCCGAGTAGGTGGGACTACAGTTGCCCACCACAATACCCAGCTATTTTTTTGTTGCAGTTTGGCCAGGGCCGGGTTTGAACCCTCCACCCTCAGTATATGGGACTGGCGCCCTACTCACTGAGCCAAGGGTGCCGCCCCTTCTTTTACATTTTTTTTTTTTTTTTTTTAGACAGAGCCTCAAGCTGTCACCCTGGGTAGAGTGCTGTAGCATTACAGCTCACAGCAACCTCCAACTCCTAGGCTTAAGCAATTCTGTGCCTCAGCCTCCCAAGTAGCTGGGACGACAGGCACCCACAACAACACCCAGCTATTTTTTGGTTGCAGCTGTCATTGTTGTTTGGTGGGCCTGGGCTGGATTTGAACCTGCCAGCTCAGGTGTATGTGGCTGGTGCCTTAGCCACTTGAGCCACAGGTGCCAAACCTTCTTTTACATTTTTATTTATTTCTTTTTATTTGTATAATATAAATTCATTGGTAAAAGTGCAGTTCTGCTACATTGATATATTGCACTATTGTGAAGTCAGAATCTCCAGTGTAGGTTGGGTGTGGTGGCTCATGCCTGTAATCCCAGCACTCTGAGAGACTAAGGTGGATGGATCACCTGAGCTCACGCCTTCAAGACCAGATTGAGCCAGAATGAGACTATCTCTAAAAATAGCCGGGCACTGTGGCAGGCACCTATAGTCCCAGATATTTGGGAGGCTGGGGCAAGAGAATCACTTAAGCCCAAGAGTTTGAGGTTGCTATGAGCTATGATGCCACAGTACTCTGTTGAGGGTGACAAAGTGAGACTCTGTCTCAAAAAAACAAAATCTTGGCAGCACCTGTGGCTCAACGGAGTAGGGTGTCAGCCCCATATGCTGGAGGTGGCAGGTTCAAACCCAGCCCTGCCCCCCCCCAAAAAAAAAATCTCCAGTGCATCTGTCACCGGACCAATGCACATTATACCCACCAAGTGACCTCCCAAACCTCCACCCACCCACTCTCCATCCTACCCCTCCATGTCTCCATTGTCCATCAAGCACTCTGTTTAGAAGGAGGTCATACTAGCTCCATTTTACTGATGAGAAAACTGAGGACCCAGAAAACAGGGTCACACAAAGCATAAGCTGAGCAAGATCAAGCCTTGAGGCCACAGGCTCATGTTACAGTGCCTGTATGTGGCTATTAAGGGTAGAGCTGTTGAGGTGATTGCTGATAGAAGGGGGTGGGATGGTGGAAATGGCCTTTTTGTCAAGAACCCAAGGACAGCCCAAGTAGCACTGCCTTCTCCATACTCTTCTCTTTCACTCTTCCAGATCCAGATCTTTTTTTTTTTTTTTCCAGGTCCACGCTGTTCCAGGCCTTTTGGGTTTACCCAAGTGCTAGCCTTTCCCTTCTGAACCCTGAAATGGCCCTTTGGGATTCTAAGAGCATGGAAGTGGCTGGCATGAGGCAGGCCTCCTGCCAGAGAGCCCCCCTCTGTCCACACCTCCACCACCAATCAGGAAGCAGAGGAAATCAGCAGTGACCATTAGAAGGAAAATAATTTGATCCCATTTGAAAGACCAAGACCCTGACAGGAATTTAGGCTTGACCTTCCTCCTGAGACTTTCTGACAGGAGGATTTGCATGTGGGCTTCAGCTGAGCCCAGAACAGCCGTGGAGGGGAAATCATCATATCTTTTTTCATAAAGAAAGAAATGGCATTTCCATCACTTTCAACAGGTTCAGTCCCCTGGAGTTCACCAGGCAGGGCTGGCTCAGCTGCCTTGAGCTTTGTTCGTGGCCTATAGAAGTCATAGAAAAGCCCAGACATTGGGGTGGCTGCCTCCTACACATGGAGCTGTTTACTGTAATGTTTAGAACAGAGACATTTGGAAGAGGACGAGTCAAACAAATTATCACACATCCTTACCATGGGAGTCAGTGTACCATGGAGACCAATTATACACAGCACTTTCTATTGCAGTCACTACCCCAAGTACCGTATGCATTTTGCTTTATTTCTCACAACAATCCTATGAAATAGAGATTATTACTGGCACTATATTACAGATAGGAAATTGTGGCACAGAGGGGTTCAGTCACTTCCCTCAGGTCACAGGATTCAAACCCAGGAAGTCTGCTGCCAGAGCCTGGGCTCTTATCCATCATGCTATAGTGTCATAGGAAGATTTTCCTGGCTTGGAAACTGCTCGTGATATACTACTCATGAAATAATCAAGTTACTGAACAATATGAGCTATATAATCCCATTGGGGGGGGGAACAAGGCATAAAGCCATGTGAATAGAAAAACATTCAGTATATTAACACAAAATGTAGAGCTGGTTTTTGGAGATATTGGAGATTTGGATATATTGTAGTGCTGGTTTTTGTTTTGTTTTTTGCCGGGGCTGGGTTTGAACTCACCACCTCCGGCATATGGGGCCGGCGCTTTACTCCTTTGAGCCACAGGTGCCACCCATAGTGCTGGTTTTTGGAATATCAAGGGTACTTTATGTTAGCTTTCTGCATCTCTGTATTTTCAAAGTTTTCTATTGTAAAAACATCCATTTGTGATAATAATAATTAGTAACATTTATGGGATGTTCTCTACACATTGATACTTTATGCATGACCTCATTTAATCTTCAGAACAGCCCTATGACATTGAAATTCTGATTTTCTCCACTTTACAGATGAGGAAACAGGCTTAGCGAGACTGTCTACATAACTAACGAATTGAAGACCCAGGATCATATCTAGGTCGCCTGGCTCCAAAGCTTACATGTGTTAAGTGAATGAATGATTGAGGTAACCATACTTTAGCCCACATGCCCAGAGCAAGATGACGCCCTTGGTGTAGAAATGCTTCCAGGGAGGGAATGGAGAACCTCCTACCTCATTGGTCACTGCCCCTGATTAAGTTTGACTCAGGTGAGGAGTGTGTGGCAAGTATTCTCATAGAGTCTTGTTTTTACAAAAAGGTATGATTCTACCTGAAAGCTTCAGGCCCTCCAACCTGACTCACTACTCATGGAGGAAGCCTGGCCGCTCAGATGAGTGGTTATAGTACCACTTGCCCACCTGCATGTCTACAACTCAGGTTGCCAAGCATGCTGATATGTTTTCATGTTTGTAATAACCCTGTGAGGAAAACAGCACATCACCTTCTTTGACTCATAAGAAAATTGAGACCCTGGGTGATTTAGTAACTTGGGAGGCAGAATTGCAAAGTAGTTAACAGCACAAGCTGTGCCATCAAATGGATCTGGATTGGGTACCAGCTCTGCCTTTTATCAACTGCGTGACTTTGAGTATTTGCTTCACCTCTCTGAGCAACCATCTCCTCCTCGGTAAAGCATGTATAATAGTCCTGTACTTGCAGTCTTGAGGGGAAGATGAAAGGCAATAATGCAAAATGGTTGGTTTAGTGTTTGGCATTCCAGAAACAATAGCTGTTATTTCAGCAAATGTTTACTGAGCACCTACTATGGACAGAGCACCTAATGCTGAGGACACAACAGTGACCACAGCAGTCAAAAGTCCCTGTGCTCATGTAACTTGGATTCTTATAGAGAAAGACAGACAATAAATAAATACACAAGTAAACAAACTAAAAGGGGACCGCAATGAACATATATGAGAGGCAGGGGAATGGGGTTAATCCAGCCCTTTTAAGCAGGGCAGATGGGGAAAACTCTGAGAAGGGGACAGTGGAGTAGAGATCTGGGGAGGTGAGACAGGGGCCAGTAGGAACAGATGCTCCTCGGCTTAAGATGCGGCTGCCTCAAATAAAACCATTATAAGTTGAAAATAACATTTTATTGTATATATATATATTTTGAGACTCTACCCTATTGCCCTGGGTAGAGTGCTGTGGAGGCATAGCTCACAGCAACCTCAAACTCTTGGGCTTGAGCAATCCTCCTGTCTCAACCTCCTGAGTAACTGGGTCTACAGGTATCCACCATGACACCCAGCTAATTTTTCTATTTTTAGTAGAAACAGGTTCTCAGTCTTGCTCAGACTGGTTTCCAACTCCTGAACTCGAGCAATCCACCCACCTCGGCCTCCCCCAGTGCTAGGATTACAGGCGTAAGCCACTGCGCCTGGCCATAAGTTGAAAATGCATTTAATGACCCTGACTTACCAAGCATTGCATGTGCTGGGAGCACTTACCTTAGCCTTTAGCAAGCAAAATTAGCTAACAGTAATATACAGAATACTGAAAGTAGAAAACAGAATGGTTGAGTACTTGAAGTGTCTTTTGAAAGTGTGTTGCTTTGGCACCATCGTGGAAACATCAGTAAGTCTAAGCATCCTAAGTCTGCTTGGAGGAGTGTTTCAGGCAGAGAGAACAGCAGGTGCACAGAGTGCTTTTCCCCAACATTTTATTATGAGAATTTTCAAACATCTACAAAAAACAAGTTGAAAGAATTGTAAGGTGAAAAGCATCCACCTCCCAGCTGATTGGATAATTAACACATTACTATATCCGATTTTTGACTTATCTACCCAGATCCCCTGGGCTTTTTGTACCAAGTGACCTGCCTTCAAGATTTAGAGACAGAATATCTGTAACTGTAGTCAGAAAACAAAGGCCTTTTGCGAGAGTCATAGGGGAAGAGCAAAAACTGCTTTTCACAAATCTGTGGGGAGGGGCCAACTCCACGGACACCTCCCTTTCTTGATGAAAGCCTTTCTGTTCAGCGAGGAGCTTGGCCCTCTTGTCAAGCGGTCAGTCCCTGCTGCTTCCTCACTGGGACAAGATCAGGACATACAGGGGTTTGGATGCTGTGGAACCAGCCACCACTCACACTGAGTTTGCCAGCTGGTAAACACAACTGTCAGGCATAGGGGTTGGCATTGCCTGGAAGTCTTTAGAGTTAACCTTGCTGAGATTTCTGGTGCCCTTGGGCAGGTGGGTGCAGTTGTCTGCCTGCTTTATGCAGCTAGTACTGTGCTCAGGCCAGGGAGTCACATCCATTTATACCCCTGTAGAGGAGTGTTCCTATTTAAGAAGTATTGACCAGGCCCAGCACAGTGGCTCACACCTGTAATTCTAGCCACTCTGGAAAGCCAAGAGGGGTAGATAGCTTGAGCTCATGACTTTTAGAATTAGGAGATTTAGAAGAAATATGGGCTAGAGTTAAGTGTCAGACCCAGGTGCTGAAGTCAGACTGCCTGGGTTTAAATCCCAGCTCCATTACTTACTAGGCCTGTGACTTTGGGCAAGTCATTGAACCTTTCTGTGCTTCTGTTTACTCATTGGTCATTTAAGACCAGTACCACGTAGTACTCACTTCACAGTGTTAATAAGTGAGTTCACACAGGTACTTTTTATTCATTCATTCATTCATTCTCAGTCAGTACCTTGTTAATAGCTCATTGGGCATGTCACAAAATCTCAAAGCTGCAGATGCTGGTGTGGACGTGGGGAGAAGGGAACAGTTTCACACTGCTAGTGGGACTGCAAACTAATACAACCCTCTTTGAAGGAAGTATGGAGAATCCTCAAAGAACTCAAACTAGACCTCTCATTTGATCCTGCAATCTCATTACTGGGCATCTTACCCAGAAAAAAAAAAAAGTATTTTATCATATTTTATTTGGTCTAGACTGTTTATCACAGCTCAATTTACAATTGCCAAACAGTGGAAATAACCTAAAGGCCCACCAATCCAAGAATGGATTGACAAGCTGTGGTATATGTATACCATGGAATACTATTCAGCCACTAAAAAAGATGGAGCCTTTACATCATTTGTATTAACCTGAATGGAGCTGAAATACTTTCTTCTTAGTAAAGCATCACAAGAATGGAAAAGCAAAAATCCAATGTACTTGGCTTGGCACCAGTAGCTCAGTGAGTAGGGCGCTAGCCACATACACCAATGCTGGTGGGTTTGAGCCCGGCCTGGGCCTCCTTGACAACAATGACAACTGCAACCAAAAAATGGCTGGGCATTGTAGTGGGCACCTGTAGTCCCAGCAACTCAGGAGGCTGAGGCAAGAGAATAGCTTAAGCCCAAGAGTTTGAAGTTGGGGCTATGCCTGTGGCCCAGTGGGTAGGGCGCAGGCCCCATATATCGAGGGTGGCAGGTTTGAACCTGGCCAGGCCAAACTGCAACAAAAAATACCCAAGCGTTGTGGCGGGCGCCTGTAGTCCCAGCTACACTGGAGGCTGAGCCAAGAGATTCGCCTAAGCCCAGGAGTTGGAGATTGCTGTTAGCTGTGACAGCACAGCACTCTACCAAGGGCGACATAGTGAAACTCTGTCTCAAAAAAAAAAAAGAATCCAGTATACTCAATTCTGATATGAAGACAACTGATGACCTAGTACATGGTGGGGGGTGGGGGATCATAGTGTGAGACACATCTTTTGGAAGCAGGACACAATTATAAGAGGGACTTTACCTAACAAATGCAATCGGTATAAACTGGTACTCTGTACCCTCAATGAATCCTCAACAATAAAAGAAAAAAAAATAGCTCACTGGGGACCCTCTCTGTCTTGTGGTAAGTTTTTATAAAGAAAGCCCCTTCTAAGCCTCAGTTTCCCTATTCATAAAATAAGAGTGTTGATCCAGTCCCTTCCTTTCTTAAAAAGATACAGTGAAGATGAACTGGAGTAATTCATAAAGGATTGTGTGTAGGTGTCCAAGGAATAGAATGCCCTTTTAATAACTGAGCACAGTGGAAACCTGTAGTAACAATGCGGCAACTGCTTGTTGAGTGAATGAATGAATGAATGTTGGAATCCATGCATTCCTTCCCCCTCATCATCCTACTTCCTCTGTTCCTGTGTTAACTCCACAGACAGGCCAGTGGAGCCAACCTTGCAACCTGAGATAAGGCCTTTGGCGGGTGTCTCCCCTATCACTCCCCTCAAGGAGGAGTGGGGAGTGGGGTGAGGCCTGGTGTGAGTGGAACCCTGCACAGAGGCAGACAGAGGATGGGCTCTAAGTATCAGCCGTCCCTTCGGGGCTGCCTGCCCCCGGGGGCCTTCATGCTGGAGGCAGCTCTCATTCTCATCTTCTTTTTTTTCACCTCTTATGACACATCCTCAAAGGATCAGAAGCATCTCACAAAGGCCTATCGAGGTAAGAGTTCATTGGAAAAGTAGTCACAGGGAAATAGGAGGACAGGGATGGTGGAGCACTGTGGTTCAGTGCATAGATCAGGGGCATAGATGATGCTTTCCACAATATCCCCAAAGGAAGGGATTCCCCAGTCTTCTTCTGTAGATTGTGCCAAGACCCAGCCAAAAATGCAGGCTCCTCTTTAGAAGTAGCCTGGCACCACCTCTTCCACGAAGCCCTCCTTGATTTGTCAGAGCAGAGTAAGAGGGATCCTTTTCTTTGTCCCCTGAATTCCCTGTGCTGTCTGGTCTTCATACTTCTCTGTCTGGTGCTTCCCCTGCTTCTCCCTCCTTACTGGATGGGAATTTCATGCTGTTGGATTTTTGGTTTTCGTTTCCTTTTTTTGTTCTCTCTTTTGGTCACATTTCTGTCCCACCTTTTTTGGGGTGGAAGGGGTTAGCCTATTGCTTCCCTCTCCCTGCCCTTTACCCCAGCCTTCTTCTCACTTAGCAGCTGGGAAATCTGCATGTTGTCTGGAATCCAGAGCCAGAAGGTACAGCTGAAGGGGAGGGAAGGATGGTGGTTATTTTATATTCAGCTAAAAATATTCCCAGCCTTTGATGAGACAACGTAAACAAGACAGATGTCCACCATG
The DNA here is from genome assembly GCA_963574355.1 of Loris lydekkerianus. Lineage (NCBI taxonomy): Eukaryota > Metazoa > Chordata > Mammalia > Primates > Lorisidae > Loris > Loris lydekkerianus. The sequence goes on from CAUYPK010151655.1 coordinate 65,052, forward strand.
GTGTGACTTTGCTTTTTTGGAAAAATCAAGATGAGTTTCAAGGATCTCTGTGAGCTGATAATGGATTGGCCTTCTTGACAGACATCCTTGAGATAGAGTTGAAGCTTGAGCTTGGTTGAGTACTAGCTTGTTCCTAAGTGACATTAACTGACTAGCCTATGGCAGGGCAAGGAGGATGGATGACTTAGGGAGAGTCAACTGCACCATTAAGTGACTGGCCCAGAGACTGGCCTTCTGCACCAGACAAGTGAGACCTGGAGCAATTTTAATGTGGCTCAATTTACTTTAATTCTTTTCAATCCAATTCAATTCATTCATTCATTCATTCAACCATTTATTACATCCAATGTGGGATCCAGACACATGATGATTAGAGCTGCTATTTATTGAACACTTACTATGTTCCAGGCACTATTCTAAATGCTTTTACATTGAAACCTCACAAGGATACTGTGAGGTAGGTACTATTATAATTTCTGTTTTTCATATGAGGAAACTGGGCACAGGGACATTGAGTGTTTTTCCTAAGGTCTCCAAGTGAGCAATAATAGCACTACAGACTTAAATTTACATATTCTAATTAGACTTGCCATGTACTTAACCATTCTGCATCCTGGCCCCATTTTACAGTGGAATTGAGTCATTCTCCATATCACCAGTGGGTGTGGGAGCTGTGTATAGTGTGGATTGGTTCTGTGTTCTTCACCCCTGCACTGTGCTACTATCACAGGTATGAAGTGTCCTTGGAAACTCACTTTATATGGAAGCACAGAGGAGGACCCTGTGCCCCAGGCAAGGGAGACCATGGTGTTAGGGAAGAATTCTGGAGGGAGGAGACTGCCCAGCCAAGCTGTGAAGTCTCAGTAGGGTAACTTACAGAGAGGGTTGTCCAGAATGGGAGCCCAGCAGGAGCCACTGCATGAGCACATGTGGGAGTAACAGTGTTAACTGGGCCTTAACATTGCACTGTCCTTGGATCCTAAGGAGAGAAGCAGGGTGTGGTAAACCTGCTGTGTTGAGTAAAGAGTCTGGCCTTCATTCTGCTGACCCAATGGAAAGACAGAGTGCAACAAGCGTGGGTTTGTGTTATGGAGAAAGCTATGCCAGGGTTGGTGTGGGGCACGGGGAGCATGACTTGAGGAATGAGACCAGTGTGGAGGGATGAGACCAGAGGGCTTTAAAACTTATGACTGTGCACACGCCACTTTTTTGATCATGCACCCTATTGATATACTTAGTACTATTGGGTTAATATACTTCGTACATTATAATACATACATGCAAATCAGGAAATTCAAAAGATACCAGAATGAAATGTATAGTATTTTCAGATTACTAATCATAATGGTGTCAGTCAATCTCCAGGCAAGGTCCATTGTTACCATTGACAATAGTAGATGTAAATCTATTCCTCAGAGTCTTCTGGATAATTTCAAGTTGTCTTGGGTGGTTTGTCAGATCTGATTAGACTGACATTTCCATTTTACTCTCGAATGTGACTGACAAAAAGCTTGAACAAAGTCCTCTGCTCTTCTCTTTTTTTTTTCACTTGACTGCCATTATTGTTTTGCCTCCAATCTGTGCTTTTCTGCCAGAGTCATTTAAGCCATTAGTCCATTTTGTGAAGGTTAGTTGAGTTAAACCTAGGTAATGTAATCTGTCAATACTCTTAATCTAATTAAATCTGTGTAAACTACAATAGATTGTTCAAACCTGCCAATTCAAAAAAGGCATTTTTGAGATAATCGGGAAATCTGAATATAGCATGAATAGCATAAGACATACAGACGTTATTGTTAATTTTGTTAGATGTGATAATAGCATAGTAGGGCTGACTTTTTTAAGGCCCTATCCTTTAGAAAAGCATATTGAAATGTGACATTTGGGTTTGGCTTCATGCCAGAAAAAAAGAAAATGTGGAGAAGGAAAATAAAGACAAGAATGAGTTCATGTGACAATCATCAGAGCTTGGAGATGGGTATTTGGGGTCCCCATACTGTTTTGTGGATACTTAAAATTTTCCATAATAGGTAAAAAATTAAAAAACCCCTACTATTGTTTGTAGCATGATGAATATAGAGAAACATATCAAATCCTTCCCAGGGGGCTACTATTTCCTAAGGACGCTGTCCTAGTCCATTTTGTATTGCTATAAAAAACATTTGAAGCTGGGTAATTTATAACGAAAGAAAAAAGGTTTATTTGACTCCCAATTCTGCTGGCTTGAAGATGGGGCATCTGGTGAGGGCTTAGAGCTGCTTCCATTCATAGTGAAAGACAGAAAGGAGCCAGAGTGTGCAGAAATCACATGGTGAGAGAGAAAGCAAGAGAGGGAGAGAGTACATGTCAGGCTCTTTTTAATAACCAACTCTTTCACCAACTAATAGAGTGGAGAACTCACCCACCAGGGAGGGCACTAATCTATTCATGGGGGATCCACCCCCCCAGCACCAAAACACCTCCCATCAAGCTTCATCTCCAACATTGGGGAACAAATTTCAACATGCAATTTGGAGGGGACAAGCGTCCAAACCACAGCAGACACCTTTCAAAGCTAGGAGACTTGAAGCTGTCTGATATCCTGAGCAAATGAGGGTCAATCTGAATATTAAATACTGGGAGAGTTGCAAACATCACCAAGTTCTTTTAGAGGTAAAATAGCCTATCAGGGGTCCTCAAACTTTTTAAACAGGGGGCCAGTTCACTGTCCCTCAGACCATTCGAGGGCCATTAAAAAAAAAAAAAAAAAAAAAAAACTATGAAAAAATTCCTATGCACACTGCCCATATCTTATTTTGAAGTAAAAAAACAAAACAGGAACAAATACAATCACACTGCCTCATGTGGCCCGCAAGCTGCTGTTTGAGGACCCCTGGCCTAGATCAAAGTGTGGTCCCCAGCTGCCTCAGCATCCCCTGGGAACTTATTAGAAATGCAGATTCTGGGCAGTGCCTGCGGCTCAGTGAGTAGGGCGCCGGCTCCATATACTGAGGGTGGCCGGTTCAAACCCAGCCCCAGCCAAACTGCAACAAAAAAATAGCCGGGCGTTGTGGCGGGCACCTGTAGTCCCAGCTGCTCCGGAGGCTGAGGCAAGAGAATCGCCTAAGCCCAAGAGCTGGAGGTTGCTGTGAGCTGTGTGACGTCATGGTATTCTACCAAGGGTGGTAAAGTGAGATTCTGTCTCTACAAAAAAAAAAAAAGAAAGAAAGAAAGAAAGAAATGCAGATTCTCGGGCCCTGGCCCAGAAATACTGATCAGATATTCCGGGGGTGGGTCCTAGCAATCTGTGTTTTAACAAGCCTTCTAGGTGATTCTAATGCACATGAAAGTTTGAGCACTCCTGGTGCTAGACTGATTCAAATCTTGCTTTTGCATCTTATTAGCTGTGAGACTTTGGGAAAGTATACAACCTCTCTCTTGCCTTATCAGATGGTGATAGAACTTTTGAATTAAGTTCCTGAAAAGATTTTAAAAATTAACTCACATAAAGACTAATGAAAAAGTATTCACTTTTGGCTCGGCACCTGTAACACAGTGGTTATGGCGCCAGCTACATACACCGAGGGTGGCAGGTTCGAACCCAGCCCGGGCCAGCTAAAAAAACAACAATGACAACTGCAATAAAAAATAGCCCAACGCAAAAGAAAAGAAAAAAAAGAAGAAGAAGAAGAAGAAGAAAAAGAAAAAAAAAGAGAGAAACAAAAAAGATAAAAAACATAGCCCAGCATTGTGGCAGGCACCTGTAGTCCCAGCTATTTGGGAGGGTGAGGCAAGAGAATCACGTAAGCCCAAGAACTTGAGGTGCTGTGAGCTTTGACACCACGGTACTCTACTGAGGGCAACATAGTGAGACTCTGTCTCAAAAAAAAAAAAAAAAAAAAAGGATTCACTTTTATTAGTAGATTAGTATTTTTAGTATTTTTACTAGATTAGTATTTATTAGTATTTTTTTAGATTAAAAATAAAAAAAAACTGGAAGTGCTAATATTTTCTTCCAGCCACCCCTGCTGATTGTCTCAGGCTTCTCCTGAGGTGTGTTCCTTGCTCTAATGACTAATAATCTGGATGACCTATGATGAGGCCAAAGGGATTGGGGCAGAAGAGAAGCAAGGGGTCAGATTCCAGAGATATTTAGGAGATAAAATTGCAGATATTTAGGAAATAAAATCAGCAGCATTTGGTGAAAGGGAGGAGCAGAGGATGGCTGCAGGCCTATGATGTGGCATGTAGAAGCACCAGGTCCTGAGATAAGAGGCACAAGGGTGGGGACAAGTTCTCATATGTTCATTTTGGGTTTGGAGTTGAGCTGCCTGAGAGATGCTTACATGAAGCAGAATGTATCACTTATCTGTTGCTGCCTAACAATTCCCCTAAACTTAGTGGCTTATAATGGCAACCTTTTTATTTACTCCTGGTCATGATTCTGTGGTTCATTCAATGGTTGGGCTGGGCTCAGCTGGGCAGTTCTTTTGATTTCACCTAGGATGACTCATACATCTATAGCCTAGAGCAGGGGTCCTCAAAATACGGCCCGCGGGCCACATGAGGCGATGTATTTGTTCCCATTTTGTTATTTTACTTCCAAATAAGATATGTGCAGTGTGCATAGAAATTTGTTCATAGTTTGTTTTTTTTTTAAACTATAGTCCGGCCCTCCAACAGACTGAGGGCCAGTCCCTGTTTAAAAAGTTTGAGGACCCCTGACTAGAGGTTTGATTGGAGTGGGATGGTCTCCAATGACCTCATTCACTTGTTTGGTAGTTGATGGTTCATTAGGGGCCGTTACTGTAACAATCTACTGCCACACATGCTACCTTAGGTCTGCCAAATTAGGGGGCAATCCAGGGCCCTGTGCTGCAGATACCCCTTCTCCCAACCCAATACTTGTCAGAGGCAGGGAGAAGGACTTCTAGAAGACAGGAAATGTTTTCCCAGGGACTTGTAAATACCCAAAACCCTGGCACCTTCCACATCTCTGCCCTGAGATGTCCCTCTGGGAAATCTCTTTTTCTCTTCTCAGGCTGCTGCAGGGATGAGGGTAGGTAGGAGTAGAGGCTGTCGGGGAGGAAGCAGCAGTGTAGGGCTCCATGGAGGGCACCAGGGTCTTCTCAGCAGTGGGATACAGAGTGTGGAGGTCAAGCCTGGAGCCTGGGGGACAGACACTGGGTCTGGTTTCAGAGATGTTAATGCTAAAGTTTCTGCAGGCTAGAGGGAGGGGTTAGAGTAGGGACAGCACAGATCCAGAATCATGGGAGCACCTGGCTGAAGGAGGCAGCCGCCCAGGGAGATGGACTCAGAAGGCCAAACTGCTGTTATCCAAATGAATTCTTTGCAACTGGACTCTTTGCAACAGGCCTGGAGAGGGAAGAGTTTTGCCTACAGTCAAATAGCTAATAAATGGCAGTCATGGGTGATAGCTACTAATACTCACCATGTACCTAGTGCTGGGCAAAGTGATTTGTGTGAACCAGTAAGCTCAATGCCCACGGCAATCCTCAGAAGGTGCCATTTTTTTGTGCCCATTGTACAGATGAGGAAGCTGAGACACAGAGGTAGAGCGGGCTCTGAACCCTGGTCACCTAATTCAGAGACCCACAGTCTTCACCATCACACTACACATGCTACATGGAGAGGCAGGATGGTATAGTGGTTCAAACCCAATAGTTAGGCAGTAAGTCCTGCCACCATTTACCAGGCAGGTGACTTGGGCCAGTTACAGCACCTCTCTGTGGCTCCCTTTCCCCATCTCTACAATGGGGATGATCAGCAGTACCTATTGCACGGGTTGTTGTGGGTTGTAAGGTACCTAGAACAGTGCCTCGTGTGTCTTGGGCACTCACTATGTGCTGCTATCACAACCATGGTGATTATTGCCTCATCTCTCGCTGCTGAACTTTCAGGGTAGACTTTCTTTCTCCAAGGCATGAGGCTTTCATAAACTTTTCCTGAAGGTCTAGTTACAGGAGGCCCCTCTAGCACATCCTTATCTCCCCTGAACACCTTACTGTCCCTCAGCTTATCAGGCCAGTGGCTGTTGTGGGTGGGGACCAGGCTCAGAAGTGGAGACTGTCACAGAGGCCATGCTCTGAGCTGGAACCCAGCCTTGGGGCAGGACCCAGGTAGTGAGGCTGGGAGAAGTGGGAGGAGGCAGGGGCCAGGGAAGAGAAGGCTTAAAACCAAATGCTATTTCCTGACCAGTCTGGGGTGCACAGGCTCTGTCAACAGCTCTTGGAAACTGCTGCCCTAATTTCATCTTGTTGGCTGAAACACAATTCCTTCCTCAGGGACAGCAGGTGGCCTTGAGGAGCAAGGCCCTGAGCTCCTATCTCTGGAATTGGGGCAGTAGATGTGTCTCATTAAGTCCCCCACCTAGGATCCTCTGACTTTCTAATCTTTAGGGCCCTACTTCTGCCCTTATCCTGGTGACTCTCCTCTCCCACCCCCCTGCTAGCCCACTCCTTGGAATATTCCAGAACTGTTAGAGTCTTAATAGAGTATCTGGTTCAACTCCTATGTGATATAAATAGGGAAACTGAGGCCCAAAGAGGGCAAGGGACTTGCCTAAGATCCTTTAGCAACATGGAAGGTGAGACAGCCTACCCAGCTTGTGGAAGGGCACTGGTCCAGTAGTTCAGAGCTGGGCTCTGCTGCTGGTGTGCTATGTGGCCTTGGGGAAGTTACAGGCTCTCTCTGGTCCCCTTCTGTGAAATGGAGGGCCTCCTTACTCATAGCCTCTTTAATATATCTGGACCCCATACATACAGTGTTGCTACAAAATGGCAGAGGCATTTTTATTTAGCAGTGATTAATAAAAGGTTAAATTTTAATATCTCCAGTGGAATATGCGGCCTCCAATTGTCCACAGGCCTCACTGCTCCCAATGCATATTGCACCTTAATACACATGTTTCCTCTTTAGATCCTAAAGGAATTTGAGTGATCTCAAGAGGAGCCTCTGTACAAAATATGCCTGACCATCCACTCCTAAGAGGATGCCAGAAGGAGACCCAAACAGTCCCTGTACCTCTTTCCCCCATGTCAGAGGAGGCGCAGAGAGTTGAACCCTCCCTACTTCTCACTGACTCCCCAAATCCCCAGGTCCTATTGATGTCCTTGAGGGTCTCATATATCCTGATATTGTCAGATTGATTTGGGAATATCAGGACCCACCCAAGTCCTATGTGCCAGACTCTGGATATGTGAATTTAAATGGACTCTGTAATTCAAGGGGCTTTCTGAGACTTTGGGGAGTTCTGATAATAAGAGCATCCTCATCGAGATCCAAATCAGGGCTGGAGACTGGCAGGTGAGTTCTGATTGCTGTAATTATCATAATGATAATGATGAATTGCTACCATTTATTGAATGCTCTCCATGTACCAGGTACCGTACCAAACACTTGAACAAAACATTACTTACTCTAGATGTCCCAGGACCCACTGAGCTGGGTACAATTGCTCTTACTTAACTGATGAGGAAAGTAAACCACAGGGCTGTGAGGTTGAAACATATGTTGTTTTTATAGGTCAAACTGTTGCCAATTTAATAGCATTTAACCTAATAGCAAATGATAAACTAGGATCAAACAGAGCTGTCTGAAATCAAAATCCATGCTTTTTCCCCCTTTCTTCCTATTATTTATTATCTGCACGTTGGTTGCAGAAAATTGAAATACTAAAAATAAAAGAAAGAAGATAAAAATCCATTAAAATCTCTCTCCCAGCATTTATATATGTGTGGAAATAGTTGGTGTTAATTGAGAAAATAGCCTTTACTATTCTAAGCAATGTCTGGCAACCCAATGAAAGAGGTATGATTATTTCTCCCTTTCAATAGATGAGAACAGGAAGAAGGCAGATAGTGTAGGTAAAGGCACAGGCTCCAGCAGACTATCTAGATTTTTTTTTTCATTTTTATTATTTTTTTATTTCATTAAATCATAAACACATAGATCATGTATACATTAATGCACTTATCTAGATTTAAATTCCAGCCCTGTTACAGCTGGGATGATTTACTTAACTCTTCTGTGCCTTGGTATTCCTATCTGTAAAATAGGGATATTAACAGCACCCACCTCCAAGGGTGGTTGTGAGAATGAAACGAGATAATCTATGTGAAGTGATTAAAACAATGTGGTACATGGCAAACACTGAATAAGTGTAGGCTGGTACTAAAGCTCAGAGACTTAAGTAATTGGATCAATTCGAACCCAAGTTTGTCATGGAGCCCACGGTGCTAACCATTTTTCAAAATTGGAACTGAAGTGCTCACTTTTCCCCTTTGCTGGACTTCTCCCTGCAGACAGGTGTGTCTTTCCCACTCACCTGTCACAGCAGTCCCAGGAAACGTGAGGGCCACACAGAGATCCAGGTGTTTTCTTCTGGCCCACCAGGTCCCTGGAAACAGGTGGCAAAGGGAGAGAGAGGTTTTCTGCAAAGATAATTTGATTCCCAACAACAGGAGCACTAGGCCTGCCCCTGCCCCCTCTTTCCTGTGTGACCTAGGCCAAGTCACTCAGCTGCTATAGCCTTATTTTCTCATGTGCATGACCAGGGAGTTGAACCTGATCCTAATAATAGTAGCAATGATCTTTGGTGAGTGTCAACTATGTGTCATGCACAAGTCCCAATGGTCTGCACGTGTTTGTACCATATGTTTTACAATAACATAATAACATTTAATAATTCCTGCATTTCCTGAGCACTCATTATGGACAAGGCTCTGCCGTGAGTGCTTAACCAACCTTAGCTCCTCCAAGCCTTACCTCAACTCTGCACGGGATGTGTGTGTTATCCTCATTATTGAGATGAGAAATGATTCAAAGAGCCAAGCACTTGTAGATGATTGCAAATGTTCCTGCCAGGTGCCATTCTGTAAAACTCTAATTGCACACCATCTTCCCTCTTGCCTGCTTCCTCCTCCTCCTCTTCCTTGCTCTCTCCTCCCTGGGCAGCCTTCCAGGATGTCACCGTCATGGCGGCCCTTGGCATGGGCTTCCTCACCTCATCTTTATGGAGACACGTCTGGAGCAGCGTGGGCTTCAGCCTCTTCATGCTGGTGCTCGGGATGCAGTGGGCGCTCTTGCTGGATGGCTTTCTGGAAAATTTTTCCCATGGGGAGATTTTCATCACACTTGCCAGGTACCCAGGTGGTGGCTGGGTTGCTTCTGGGTTCATGGAGGGCATGAAGCAACTGCTTCATGAAGTAGCAACGAAAATAATTTTATGGTTGGGGTCACCCCAACATGAGGAACTCTATTAAAGAGTTGCAGCATTAGGAAGGTTGAGAACCACTGTTCTAGAAGATCTAGGAGAGCCCCTTCTCTTTCTAGCACCAATCCCATGCAATATTTAGGACATCCTTATCCTAAAAGATGATTTATTGCCTATCTGAAACTCAAATTTAACTGGGCATCTTGTATTTTATTGGCTGTCCCTAATCTGTGATAGCACAATGGGTCCAAGTCTACAGCCCTCTCTGAATTCTCTTTTTAAAGGATTGATTATGATTTTGTAAAGTTACAATATTGGCTCATAAATAAATAAAGAAAAAGAGATTAGTCAAAAAGAAATAGAAATGTCACACCCAGAGAGACAGTCTCTTGAAAAGAAAAGATCTCAGTCCACAAATGCTGGTGGACAAGAAATAGCCAGGCCCTTGCTTTCCTTAGGTTTTTTTTTGTTTCATAACTGTATACTTAATGCATTTATGGGGTTCTGTACTGATTTGTGTACTGACTTGATATATAACGTGAAATACTTACATCTAATTGATTAACACATCCATGACCTCGCTTTCCTTAGATTAACTATGATCTGTTCAGATGCATTTACATGAGACCTAGCTAAACTAAGAACGAGCAAAACTAATCCATGATGCCAGAAGTCACAATAGTGGTTCCCCAGGCAAGGTGGTGGATGTTGACCATAAAGGGGTCCAAAATAGCCTTACAGGGTGCAGAAAATGTTCTCTATGTTAACCTGGGTAATAATTACACGTCAAGCTGTATACTTTTCAAAAAGAAATTAACACTTGATGGGAGAAAGGAGGTTAAATTTTTCCTTAAACATTGATTTTTTTTGTTTGTTTGTTTGTTTGTTTCATTTTAGTCAATTCTGAATTTCTGCCCTGCCTAGATGATGGCAAATCCTCACTGTAGGTATTTTGGAAACTGCTGAAGGTCACTCCAGGATAGGCGGTACCCAGGCCTGCCTCTGGGGACAGGGCACTCTCTCTTGGCCTCAGTTGGAGGGTTCAGCTTCTAGTCCCTTCAGGACAGGGGCCTATTTTATTCAACTTTTTTCAAGTTTATCCTTCTTTGCTTGCTTTCTTTCTTCTTCTTCTTCTTCTTTTTTTTTTTTTTTTTTGAGACAGAGTTTCACTCTGTCACCCTAGGGAGAGTGCTGTGGCATCATAGCTCACAGCAACCTCAAACTCTCGGGCTTGAGCAATCCTCTTGCCTCAGCCTCCCCAGTACCTGGGACTACAGGCGTGCACTACTGCATCTGGCTAGTTTTTCTCTTTTCTCTTTTCAATAGAGACAGTGTCTCCCTCTTGCTCAGGCTGGTCTCAAACTCCTGAGCTCAAGACATCCTCCTGATTCAGCCTCCCAGAGTGCTAGGATTATAGGCATGAGCCACTGTGCCCAGCTGCTTCTTTGTTTTTTTTCACATACTCTGAGATTCTGCTAAACATCTGGGCATGGCCATGAAACACCTCCTGCATGAGCCAGGCACTTCACAAATATTATTTTGTTTAACTCTTCCAGGTGGAGGCCCTCTGGCGTACAGATAAAGAAATGGAGGCTCAGAGAGGGTAAAGCACTTGCCTATGGCCACAAAGCTCAGTAGTGGAGATGGCTTCAGCTTTTAACTATCTGTAACCTTCCCACACTCTCCAGAGTGATCACACATGAAATACCTTCAAGTCAGCTTCCCGCTGGCCCCAGGCAGGGGAATTCTCTACATTTTCCCTTTTTAAAAGCATTAAAGGTAATCCCCATGTGGATTTGATAATCCCCAGTATCCACCTGGGAAGTGACAAAGGACACTCTGGGGGAATTCTGACAGTGGTGGCCATGGTCTGGCATTTCTGCTGCCCTGGCTTAAGGTCATACAAGCCTATAGCCTCTGCCCCATGGCTGTCTGGGCTGATTTCCTTCTGATGTCTGCAGGGACCTGTTTGTTCACTCAATCCAGGAAGACAAGATGGGGCCATTGGCAGCCTGAGAAAACTCCCCTGCCCCACCCCTGAGCACTGGACCTTCCTAGCTGTGATACCTGCTGGAACTGGCTTTGCAGATTTGAACATTGGGCTCCTTCCAACTAGAGCAGGGCTGATGGGCAGTGCCCAGGCCTGCCTCTGGCGACAGGGCACTGTCAGTTGGCCTTACTCCAAGAGTTCTGCTTCGAGGCCCTTCAGGGCAGAGGCCTATTTTGTTCAACTTTGTTCTTTGTTTTCTTCACATACTAAGAACTTGGTAATAGTTATTAGAACAAAGATGAAAATAAAAGGAAAGCTAAAAGTATATTTTTAATGGTCTATTTTGAAAGGTTTAGGAGGACTCTCCCTGCTCGGATAATAGCAGTGTAATAGCAATATCCGACCCCCTTATTGTGTTTGACATGTCACCTCCCCTTGCCCTCACAACCACTCCAGAGGCATTGCCTCTACGTTATAGGCACAGAATTATTTAATCAATTAAATAAATAATTTACCTAAGATCACACAGCCAGAAATTGGCTGGATCAGGATTCCAGTCCTGGCAGCCCAGACCCAAGACTGCATTCCTAACCAGTGCACTGTCTCATCACCGTGGCACTTATGGTCTGAAATACCACCGCTGGCACACAAACTCCCAAATTAAGCCTTTGTCAATGAAATGAACACTCACATAAAAGGTGTACCCTCTCCAGGCATGGTGGAAGATTGAGTATCCCCTTATTCTAAATAGCTCCTGGTCCCTAGAAGGCCACTTCCCTGTGCCCTTGGCCCTTCTCTGACCTCCCCTCTGAAGTCCTTGAGCCTTAAGCAGGACTCTTTCTCAGCAGCAAAAACTGGGGAAGCTGTGTCTTGACTTCAGAGCATGGTTTGGAGCCAGGCAAGCTCAGTTGAAACCTTACCTTTGTCATCAACTGGCTGTGTGGCCATTGCCCAAAATTCAATTTTTCTAGTCTCAATGTCCTCTTCTGAGGGGTAACCTAGCACCATTTTACAGAAGGTCTTCAAAGAATCAAACTTTAAATGAGACGATATAGTTACAAGCCTGTTGTGCATAATGCTCAATAAATCATTATTATCATGGTTGCTGTGGTGGTAGCATTGTCATCATTAACTCCCAGGAAGAGGCGGGAGACTCAGAGCAAGGTGCTCAGGAGAGAGTGGATGCCCGTGGATCGTCCAGTCCAGTGCTGCCGCCTCCAGGAAGTCCTCCCTAATGATGTCATCAGCGCTTTCTCCTTCCAATGAACCCTTCCAGCTCTGTGATATCACAGATATTCTTAGTCAACAAGTTCATGGTATAAGTCCTGCTTCCCTTAGCCGGATCATAAGCACCTTGAAGACAGAAGTTTTCTGCTCCCGAGGCCCACACTGAGCATGTTCATTTGTCAAGGGAAAGCAGGAATCAGTAAAAATGTTATAATGCCAATTTTTATTTATCAGTTAGTTCAGTGTGCTGGTCTCAGTGCTAGATACACCTGTAGGAAGAATGTTCCTTCAATCTCCACTGCACTACCATGGAATAAGTATTATTCTTATTTTACAGAAGGAGAAACAGGCTCAGTGAGATCAAATAGTTGCTCAGGTAGCAAAGCTGGGACTGGAAGCCCATGTCCTACTTCCAAACCCAAGTCTCTTTCCTTGGAAAAGGATGATGATGGGGTGGGGTGACTGTACGGGCGGGCCAGCGGGTGGAGAGCGCCCTCTATTGAGCATCTGTGAGTGACGATGGCGGAAAGAAAGAATCTGTGGGCAGAATCTCAGGTGTCAGACACCAAAAGGGAGTGCTGAGGGAAGAGTCATTACCTCACTTCTGAGCATCCTCAATATGACCGGTGTGTGCAGATCAAACTCTCAGCGTGTAGAGGCCATCTTGGTGGGGAAAGGCACAAAGCAAACTCTGGATGACAAACTCCGTGTGGATGGAAATCTTACCTCCTGCTGCGTCCTCTGTGACTTGAATAGTGCCAGGCAGAAAACAGGTGCCAGGCAGTATTTGTTGAATGAATGAATGAGCAGCATCCCTCCTTCTCAGTCATTCTGGCTCCCCCTCTCTCCCCCAGTTTTCAGCAGGCCACTATGAGCGCTACGTCGGTGCTGATTTCAGCAGGTGCCGTTTTGGGAAAAGCCAATTTGGTGCAGCTGTTGGTGATGGCGCTGCTGGAGGTGACAGCCTTTGGCACCATGAGGATGATCAGCAGGCGTTACCTCAGTGTGAGTCACAGTGCTGTGAAGAGGGACGAGAGGGTGGACGGAGGCTCCTACCTCCGTTTGGTGAGGCTTCTGGGATTTTAAAAAATATAGACAGGCCCAAATGGGCTTACAAAAGTGTGGTTTATTTGGCACACAGTAAACGGATGCTTTTCACTTCAATGATATGATCCTATAGGATCATGCTGTTCACGAGATAATTATGTGTTGTGTACAAAGAGTATTAGTTCCCAGGGCCCCACTGGCAGTGGTCACAGCAAGCTGTATGGCAGCGCCTTCTTTCAAATCAGTCAGTGTGTGTCAGTGACTACACACGTGATCTCACTGGGACAGATTGTCAAGCCTGAATTTGAAGCCAGCTGTAAAGGGAAGGCCAGTCCACATGGCTCTCCCAGCTCCTTGGCCATCACTTTGACCCTACCCATCTCACACATGAGAAAGCTGATGTCCAGAGAGGGGAAAGGACTAGCATGTTCACTCAGCAAGATAGTGGCAGGGCCCATGTGAGAACCCAGAGTCCCAACCTGGTGTAGGAGAAAGAGCACAGGACTTGTTGTCAAAGATTGGGGTGTGTATCCCACCTCTGCCTTGAACCCCCAAATGACTCTGGGCAATTTAATCCCTTAGAATAGTGATTTTCAAATGGTGTGCTGCAAACATTTTCAAAGATCATTAATTAGGGTGGTGCCTGTGGCTCAAGGAGTATGGCCCTGGCCCCAATATACCAGAGGTGGTGGATTCAAATCCAGCCCTGGCCAAAACCTGCCAAAAAAAAAAAAAATAATAATAATAATTTTTAAAAGATTAAAAAAAGATCATTAATTAAATTATTTCTGAAAGAAGTTCAAAGCACAGTAAGCATATACTTTTTTTTACTTTTTTTTTAATCAAAATAATGTAAGTGTGCTGCAGAAGTTTATAGGCTTAAGTGTGCTGTGAGATTAAAAAGGTTGAAAAACACTGCCTGAGAGCTTCAGTTTCTTCTTTATCTTGATACAGGATCTTACTTTCATGCCTTGGTAGAGTGCTATGGCATCATAGTTCACAGCAACCTCAAACTCTTGGGCTCAAGCGATCCTCTTGCCTCAGCCTCCCAAGTAGCTGAGACTACAGGTGGCCACCACAACACCTGTAAAGACAGAGTCTCCCTCTTGCTCAAGCTGGTCTCAAACTCCTGAGCTCAAGCAATCCACCTGCCCGAGCCTCCCAGAGTGCTAGGATTATAGGTGTGAGCCACCACAGGTAGCCCCAGAGCTTCAGTTTCTTCTTCTGTAATATAAGGATAACAGAACTACCATATAGGGTTGGGGGAGTAATCAAATAATTACATGAGATGATGCATGTTTACCCCCTCTCCCAAAAGCATGAAGCCTCTTTACTATACTTCATTATTCCAGAGTAAGGATTTTAGATTTTACTCTGAGAAATACAGGGAGCACGGGGGAGTTTGGGGCACAGGAGAGCTGATTTGACCTGCATTTTAAGAGAAACACACTGGCTGCTGGGGGGGAAAGGGAGGAAGCAGATGGAAACCTAAGAGGTGGCAATGGTGATAATCCAGGCCTTGGTCTGGGGTGATAGCTGTAAGGGTGGGAGGAGGCTGGATCCCCGGCTGCCTTCTGAGGGCAGAATGGGCAGGATTTGCTAACTAACTGACTCATGTGGGTGTGAGGAACAGAGAAGAGTCACGATGACGCCAAGGTTTTGATCTGCAGCAACTGGATGGATGATGAAGCCATTTCCTGAGATGGGGGGCCTTGGGGTGGAGTAGATCTGGGAGGGAAAAGCAAGAGTTTGGTGTTCATCATGGTGGGGTTAAGGTGAGGGCTAGATATGTGTATAAAGCATCCCAGTAGACACATTGCATAGAAATGTACAAGTGTGGGCTGGGTGCAGTGGCTCACACCTGTAATCCCAGCACTCTGGGAGGCCAAGGCAAGTGGATTGCTTGAGTTCAGGAGTTTGAGACCAGCCTGAACAAGAGCGAGGCCCCATCTCTACTAAAAATAGAAAAAAACATTGCTGGACATGGTGGCAGGTGCCTGTAGTCCCGGCTATTTGGGAGGTTGAGGCAGGAGGATCACTTGAGCCCAGATGTTTGAGGTTGCTGTGA
The DNA here is from genome assembly GCA_963574355.1 of Loris lydekkerianus. Taxonomy (NCBI): domain Eukaryota; kingdom Metazoa; phylum Chordata; class Mammalia; order Primates; family Lorisidae; genus Loris; species Loris lydekkerianus. The sequence continues at coordinate 80,598 of CAUYPK010151655.1, forward strand.
GCTGCACCATGGCACTCTACCCAGGTGACTGAAGTGAGACTCTGTCTCAAAAGAAAAAAGAAAGAAAAGAAAAGAAAAGAAAAGAAAAGAAAAACATACAAGTCTGAAGCTTAATGGGAAGGTCAGGGCCAAGGATATAAATTTGGGGGTTCTTATGGTATAGGTAGCAGATAAGGCCATGAACCCCAAACAGATCATGCAGGAATGAGTATCAATAGAGATGTGGAGTCTGCAGACATAGCCCTAGAGCACCCCACATTTTCAAAGGGGACAGTTGGCAGAACCAGCAAAGGAGGCTGAGAACTGTGGCTGGAGAGGTAGGAGGAGACCCAGGAGAGGGCAGAGTCCTGGGAAGTAGGTAAAGAGAGGGCCTAAAGTGCGTTCAATGCTGCAAAGAGGTCAGGTAGAATGGGCATTGAGAGTGAGCCTTGGATTTGACAAGGGGACCTTGACTGAGCGTGATTTTTGAAGAGGGTGACAGCAAAAGCCCGACTTGATTGGTTCCAGGGTGGGGGATGGGAAGTGGAGAATGTGGGGAGGGAGCCTCCGAGGGTTTTGCTGGGAAGAGGAGCAAAGAAGGAGAGAAACTGTAGGGCAGAGTGGGGCCCCAGCATATTTTGTTTGTTTACTTCATATAGTGATGTTTACATGGCAGTTAGAATAATCTAGTAGAGAAATAAAAAAACCAAAAATGAATGACACAGAAGAGAGATGAATCGAGTCTTTTTTTTTTTTGAGACAAAGCCTCAAGCTGTTGCCTTGGGTAGAGTGCTGTGGCATCACAGCTCACAGCAACCTCCAACTCCTGGGCTTAAGCGATTCTCTTGCCTCAGCCTCCCAAGTAGCTGGGACCACAGGTGTCTGACACAACGCCCGGTTATTTTTTTGGTTGCAGCCATCATCATTGTTTGGCAGTCCGGGGCTGGATTCAAACCCACCAGCTCAGGTGTATGTGACTGGTGCCTTAGCCGGTTGAGCCACGGACACCAAGCCAGATGAATCAAGTCTTTGAGTTGGAAAGAGGCAGTGGGATTTTGTGCACTTATGGCTTTAGACAGGTGCAGGGACAATGCCTTAACAGGAGGGAAGGCAGGGAGTGTGGACAGGCTGGCATATTCGGTGGTGGGGACCGCAGGTCCAGTTTCCTACAGGGAAATAATTCTCTATTTCTCCCCCTGTATTTTCTCAAAGAAATGAGGTAAAGGCATCATCTGTCTGTGAAGTTGAAGAGAAGGGATGGGACTGGAGGGGAAGGAGTGTGATGCAGTCATCTGTGGGAATGGAAGCTAGGGAGAGGACCAGAGAGGTGCAGCAGGGCTGCAGCTGGCACCAGGGCCCCTGGACAGATGGCCCATGGAGAGTGAGCCAGGGACCAGGGCTGGGTGAAGCTGCTCTGGGCAGGTGGAAGAAGCAGACTTGGACTTGCCCAGCATGGGGTGCTGCCGAGAATTAGCCCAGAGACTAAGAGAGATCCACGATGGTGCTATTTTAAGGGGGGAGGATGCAACAGTGGGCCATGGGAGAAAGCTGGTTTTGGAAGGAGAATGTGACACAAACAAAGGAGAACAAAAATGGGGAGCCTCGAGGTGATGAGCACTCTGTACAGAGTCTCAGATCTCAGCTCAATCCACGCTAGCTGAGTCAATCTGGGCTGCTTAGTTATCCTCCACATGCCTCATGTAGAATAAGGATAGAATAGTACTACCTACCTCTTAGGGCCATTGTGAGTGGTGAACAAGTTAACAAGTGGTGAACAAGTTCACCATTGTGAGTGGTGAACAGGTGGTGTGTAGAACAGTGCCTGGCACAGGGCAGGTGCCGTGGCCTGCTGTTATTTTCATTATCACCATTGTCATCAGGCGATTACAATTGTCCAAGTGGGGAGATCTAAGGAAGTGAGCCAGACAGATAGGAGGTGATGTGTCATAGCTGGGATGCTTGAAACTGAGTTTCTGACGGCAGTGTAGTTATAGGTCATGGCAAGGTTTCAAGGTTTGATTGTGGATGTGGGCAGCAAAAGTGTCCTGGAGGGAAAGCTATGAGATGAGAGAGGTCAAGGGCCCAAGAGGGAAGGAAATGGGTGGACCAAGGTGATGCCTGGGGAGAATGATGGAGAGAAAGGCTGAAGGGCAGGTGCTGACAGCTGCAGTGACCAGGAGGTCTGGATAGAGATGACCACTCTATCCAGAGACTGTGATGCCTGGGGAGAATGATGGAGAGAAAGGCTGAAGGGCAGGTGCTGACAGCTACAGTGACCAGGAGGTCTGGATAGAGATGACCACTCTATCCAGAGACTGTGATGGCATCTTCTTCAGGTGATGTTTGGGGAAGAAGAAAGAAAGGTGGTCTGTAAGGGAATATTGCAAGTTCTTTTTGTGTATTAATTTTTGGTTCTGTTCATCTGCATATGCTACTTTAATTCCTGAATACTTCAGTGTATATTTCCTAAAAAAAGGGGCGTTCTCTTACATAAACATTGTTCAGTTAACAAAAGAGAGGAGGATTGGATTAACGATGGCGGCTGAGTAACAGCTTCCCTGCAACTGGGCACAGCGAGTCTGGGGAGACAAGACTCCAGACATCTCTGGCCGGTGGGATCTGCCTATGATCATCCCTTTGAGGATACAGGGAGCCAGCAAGGGACTTCTGGACCCCAGGAG